>APFE031124739.1:0-18193 GCA_000404065.3 Pinus taeda
TTATTACTGTGCCCCATAGATTCCCTCTATTGTTATTTTTGTGGCTTTATATTATTATTGTTAGGTCGGCTGGGTTATATTGTGACTCCTTAGACTCCTATATATAGAAAGGAGGTTTTATCATTTGAATCATCCAGAATTGTTCATTTATGTAATGTAAAGGAGGTTGCCCCCTCGAAGAGGCTGAATTCTAAGGCGTTGATCTCTCTTTTCTATCTTTTTGTGAGTTGGTTTCATAACATCCTACTTATTATTTCATTCAACAAGTTTTTTAATTTATAAACATTGATGTAAAACACTATTGCAAACTTCACTAAAATAAGAATCATAAAATGAAACAATAGATGAGACAAACACACAAGGGACACCGTTATTTTTGGACAACATGTCCCCAGAAAAACCCAATGCGGGAAAACCGGTGCAACAGATAGAGGCTTTGTATTATTAAGCAAGAAGAATTTGAGTACAACAGGTCGCCTCTCACACCGACTAACCTTTCAGAGAAATCATGGCATCAAGAAATTCATACGAGGGTTTACCTCGTTCTCCAAGTCATAATTAATCCACTGAGTGGCCTGGCTCTGGCAAACAATGCGAAATCCCAGCGCAGTCACTAGTTGGGCCACTGTCTTGCCTCTAAGAGACTATGTCACGCCTTCTACTGGATCGATTTTCTGGATGAAGACTGATTTTCAGCCCTCCTGACTCAAAACCTCGCTTCTCCAACAAAATCTCGAAATTCTGATGAATCCTCTGCACAGCCACTGCAAGCGACCCTCTTGGCCAATGTTAGCACTGCATGAGCCCCTTCCTGGGTTGTGTGGGCCTCTGGGCTGCCTCTCTAATGGTATTGTTGCCTCTCTGCCATGTACTCTTTGGCTCGAAACTCCTTTCTGATCCAAATCTCTACTTCTGCCCCTCCCACTGCAACTCAGATCATCTATTAGCTTTTCCAAACAAACCACGCCCCAGAAAAATTGAACTGAATTTATCACTTGGTGTGTCTCCAATTGACCCTCAAGCCTCCTCTTATACTTTTCCTGTTGATGAATCAACGACCAATATTAAGTCCTGTTGATGCCTCGAAAATCGCTGCAACAACATCAAGGAAAACCACCCGGTCCGGACCTTAAAGACAGCTCCTTTTCCGTTTGATGTGGTGGCTCCGACTGGAAATAAAGGGACCAGTTTCCCAATAATTTGAAGATGGGATGGATAAGTGGTGGATTTTTTCTATCTAATGATAATGGATGATGATTAATCTATAAAATAAAATTATGAACAACTAATCTATCCCACGGAATTTCTACTTAAGTGTAACTTCTGATGATCTTTATTCACAAACAAGCATATAGATGACTCTATTAGTAAATAAAGACATTAATTCATATGATAATTACTTTGTTCAAGTAGTTGAACAAAGTAATTATTAAAACATTATTACACTATTCTTCATATATCATTGACATAAATATAATTGAAATAATAACACTCCTTAAACATTCAATAGTGATAAACATAAGGATTGATGTTAAAACGCATGTATATATCCAATGATAGAAAGGTTAAATAAATGCTGATTCACATTAAAGAATGAAGCAAGAGCATAGATAATAGTACCATATGTTATTTGGATCACTCTCGGTATCAATCACTTTCAAATTCCTTCTTCCAACTTAGAAACACTTCCACAATAAAGCAATAGTGCACATATCATCAAAGTCGTCTTCGTTAAAATTCAGAATATTGGCCCAGTCTTCATAAAAAATTATCAAAAGTACAATAGTGTAACTTCTTGATTTTATACAAAAACTGAAGACCCTTTATAAATGCATGAAAGGGTCTATAAATACTATCTAAACTAACTAATTATGAAATAAAAATGCTACTAGGTGGTATAACTAAATCATGAAAATCTCCTTAAAATAGGCCTGTTTGTAGTCGGCAGCATAATTCACTATTTTGGATGGTCTTCATTTTGTTTGAGCTGGGAGATAGCAAGCATTGGTTGCAATTTAGAAGGGTGACTCAGACAAGAATGCAACTTGGCTAAATATGTGGCATCGAGAATTTCAGGAATCATGTAACCGATTGCATCGGTTAAACATTTGAGCGCTGCCCTTTGACTGCATGGCTTAACTAGGAAAAACCAAAAGGTATCCCGAGTTAAACTTTGTATGCCTGCGATTAATCTCCCATTCTTCTCCAATTCTTGATTGCATGTTTGTTCCAATGCCTTGGCTGACGGCAATTTACCTGGAGTGCACTGTGAAATCAAGTTAGACAGATGAAGAGTATTATTGATTAACTCAATTAAATTACTGGTTGATACTCTGCATCTTGAGATCTCTCTTTCTTCTTTCATCAATTGTGACTGCCATTCTAGGAAAATGATTTCTTTATGTGACTCTAGAATTTTAGGTAGATTCGCGGCTTGTCCTTCACCGGTTTCTTGCCAAGCAAGAAAGTTGGTTAAAGTCTCATCGGGCTGTTCCAAATCCTGCCTAGCTTCGACTGATTTATCAATTATTGATGAAGTAATTTCACAGAGGGGCTCTGCCAAGGAAATATTATGACATAGCAATTTTAGTTGTGTAATCAATGCTTTATTGATCTGGAGAGCTTCGGACTTGAAATCTGCTGGTTGAGGAAGACCTTTGAATTTTTCTATCTGTTGTGATAATTGAGCGATTTTCTCATCTTTTGTCTTACTCATTTTCTCATTCATTATCTTTAGCTTGGTTAACGCTGCGGATAATTATTTTTGTTTCTGCACTGCGCTCTGATCTATCCTCTACTTCTCTTTGATCAATTGTTCATTTAATTGATTGTTTATCTGCTGCTGTTCTGTTAGCTGTTGTACTAACTGTTCTATTCTTTGTTGTCTCTTAGATACCTGTGACTATAAGGAAACAATTGTTTGGTCCTTTTCCTTGAGTATATTGCTTACTTTCGATGCTTTATCTATAGTAGTTTCTGAGTAAGCTTCGGCATATTGATAAAGTTTTATGAGGTCTTCGGAAGGACTGAATTCTTCTTTCCATACCACATTAGCGATCTTTGTTTGTATGGGTAAAAGGGAAGATTGATCAAGTCTTCTCATTTTCCTTTGTCTTTTTACTACATCCTTATGTTTGATACTGTAAAAGACATCTAATGGTGGTATGTCTTCAATCTGCAAACAATTTGATCAGATGGATCTTTAGGAATTATTTCTACATCTTTGCTGGTGGGTAGGCCGCTGGTTCCTTTAGTTGGAACTGTAGTTGTCGCTGTCTCTTGACCGACTGTTACTTTAGTTGTGCTGAAACCTTGTGAACCTTCCAAATTGCTTATAATAGAATCGAATTGTTGTCATTCTTGGAGGAGCTTGGGATCAATCTTGGTATCTAGATTGATGTGTTCACTGCTCTTGTCCTGTTATTTTTTCTGTTGTTTCTCCTGCTGTTTCCCCTGCTCTTTCTTCTGCTCTGGTTCTTTTCCTTTTTTGGGAATCTTCTCTATAGCAGGAGGTTTATCAATAATTTGTTGTTCAGGCTCGCTTGACTGAGTTGTTGGGGTTGTAGCTAATAAGTCCAGAGGTAGAGTTTGCAACCTCTGTTCTCTGAGCCTATTAAATTCTACCAACCCTTCATCGTTATATCTCATTTTGGCCAATGTGTATACATGGAATAATGATTCTGCTAAAGAAAACAGGTCATCAAATTCATCTTTTTCATTATCAAACTTTGTAAGGTTGGCTTGTTTAGGAACAATATAGGAAACTTTCCTTGGATCGAATTGCCTGTTAGGAATAGTTGCAATATTGAACATGTTTATCTTTTCTGCCTCCTTTTCCGCATGCTTGTAATCATGTAGAGTATAAACACTGAATCTCAAAGGAAATGTAGGCCAAGCTTGCTTTTTAGAATTCCTAAGAGTTTTGGATGTTCCTGCAGTTGTTATTTGGTAGGCCAATTCTCGAGCTAACAGTTTATCAGGTACATACAGAGGAACGACATGGAGTCTTGTAAGACTACCAAAAACCCTTATATATGTGAACTTGTCTTCCCCAAACCAATTCCCTACAGTGGTCAAGTCAGTCTTTGCTTCCATGAAAATCTTTGGGGCAGGCTTAGAAAAAATGGCATAATAGATAGGCAACATGAAACCATTACAGATTTGGTACAAGTGATCTTTATAGTGCGCCTTCCATAACTTTTGATGATAAATGTGGATTGGCTTAGGGTCTTGTGAAGTCCATCTCCACCAGAGTACAGGATATTCAGAATTAAAGCAAAGCGTATCCATAATATAAGCACTGTAATAAAAAGGGGGAATAGTCCTGGTGGTTATGCGTGTATTTGATCTAAATTCAAGAATTGCAATGGCTAACTTGTTGGACAATATGTTTGCCCAATTCATCATTTCACTATTAACCGCCGCTTCCATCAAAGGAACCATTTCAATAGTAAACTTTGCAGAATCATGCAATCCCTAAATTCTACACATCATTGCCCCGGCATAACAGTAAGGAGAACACAACGAGTCTACAGAGTACTTACCTGATGATTCATGTTTGTGCTTTTCGGGATTTTGTCTCCACTGCTTAATTGGGGCTGATTCAGTATCGTTCTCCTTTGCGAACTTTTCAAGAAAGGATTTGTTGTATTTCTTTTTAGGTTCGGGCAGGTGATACATCTTCCTTAAGTCATTAGGCTCAAATGAGCCAAAAATCCTTCCATCAATTGTGCAAAATGTTATGTTTAAAACCAGAATTTCTTCTACCGCCCATCTCACCACATCAGTGTATGGAAGAATTTTCTCACATGCTGTTATCCTCTGAATATATGAATCTGCTAAATCTTTAAGGGAAGCTTCCGATTTACTAGTTGAATCTGCAGTAGCTCCTCCCAATGCTTCCTCAGGCTCCTCTGCTTCAATTAAGTTGTAGATGCTTGCCAACTTGTATTTCCGAGGCTGAGACAAGTAGTGTCGGAGATTAAACCTTTTTTACTTGGTCGTGGATCATTAGTAGACTGCACTGTTGCTGTAGGGGCCGCTGCTGCTACGAATTTCTTAGATTTCTTTCCCATTTGTTTCAAATTTGTTACTTCGGCGGAGTTATGCACAGGGAATGAAACCAATGTGATACAGAGAGTAGCTAGTATAAACCAATATGGAAGAATTATGTCAATTGGTGTATAATAAAGCATTATAGTGAAACTGCTGCAGATAAAATCTAAAGGAAAATCTCGCCATAACTGCTTCATTAATTGGTCGTTTAACCCGTCAATCATGCTAAGGGAGTTCATGAATATCCATTATATCGTTTATATGGTGAATGATCCATTCAAGCGTGGCTAAGATTCTTTAATGGATAATCGGTGATAGGTAACGTGAACGGAAAGGCTTTAATAATAATCCAAAATATCATCAGATCACCAAAAGGTGATACACTGCATGCGAGCCTTTTAAATATGTTTCGAAACACGCGCCTTGATTTAATGCATCGCAATTGGGGACGAGTTCGGGTCATATTACTTATGCCATTGCAAGATCGTCGATCGCCGATGGCGATACGCTTATCGCATCGGAGGATTTGAATGTGTCATACTTTATGTATTGGGTTGTTTACGACCGACAACCTATCGCATCGGAGAAATGAGGGAGGCGTTTATTTATGCTATGTGTTTTGCCTTTTCTCGATATCCGATAGCGAGTTATTTTTCGGATCAAAGTGAGTCAATAGGTCCTTTATATATGTTTTCTTATTATTGCGATATGCAATCTTGCGATCGCTTTATCGCAATAACAAAGAACTCTTATAATTATTGAAAAGACCTACTTTACTTTAATTCAAAAAGATTTATTTTAAAATATATCATTCCTATTGGACCTTTTGTGAGGTTTTTCTGATGATGAGTTAATACCAATTTATTCGCACATCTAAAAAGGGACCCATTTCATATTATGAGTTTTAAGTAAAAATTTTATGAAATGGTGGGTTGTTGTAGAGCACAACAATTGGCGATTCAGTGGGAGAAACAGTTATCTTTGAGAAATTAATTAAAATACTTAAACTTTCTTAATCTGGAAATCTTATATGATAGAAAAATTCTAATATAACTAGGCAATCATAAATTCTGAATATAATGATAATTGTTTCTGCTATTTTCTTCTTTTATTAAAATTAAATACACTCTAAGTTTTAAATTAGCTTTAATTGGTTGATAATGGTAAAACAAAAACTTTTCCAACATAGCTTTATAATGACTCCTTTGTCATAGGTAGAGCCTCTGCTGCCAGCAAACGTTTATAGTCTCGACATGAATACCTTTTAACCATTTGATCATTCATTATCCCATCCATTTTAGAGTATAATTAAAAAGAATGAATCTAAAAATATGTCTCCATATTTTTATATCACTTTTTCTTTTTTCTTATTTTGTAAGATAAAAAGCCATTGTCCTGGTTTGGTGGCCAGCTGTTTGACAATGCCATTCACTTGTTGTAATTTAAGTGAACAAGTTGGCTCGTGATGAGACCCCTTGTCTTATAACTATAAGCCATTACCTTGTTTTTGTGTGCAGTATTGGTAATGTCAGTTGAACTATTCCCCTATGATCATGGTAAGCAAGCTTGTAATAAGACCTCTTATCTTTTATATCAAATATATTTTAGAATTACACTTTGAGTAATTATAAACTTTAATAAATGGGATGAACAATTTTCTCCTTAAGAGAACATGGATGACAGGGCGGGAGTTGAAGATGCTAAGATTGAATCAGTTTTTGTTTTGTATTGATAACCATTTTCAGGCCATTTGAAAACATTAAAATAATTTACAGTACTTCTAAACCTTGAGAAGATTTTACAGGAATAAATTGGGTTTTTCAGAATCTAAATATACCTAATTTCCTAGAAATTTTTCTTTCGTTTAAGACTTCCATTTTTCAAAAGTAAATATCAGAACTATTTCTTTTGAGTAACTTTTTCAATATAGCAAAAACCAATCAGAGGCCTCTTGCAACTTTATTTTCTCAAAATCCTAAAAATAAGTTATGCACACAAATTTTGCTAAAAATTGAATATTTACAGAGGGAGAAGGGGTTACCTCCTCAATTGAAGAATTTTTTCAAGATAAGGCCATTAACCTGAAGAGAATCTCTTTCCTGATAGATCTAGCAATATGAAAGTAGAAGGGCATATCTTCTTGTTGATTTGAAATGGCCCAAGCCACATTTTCTGGAACTTAGTGTGTTTTCCTTTATCCTCATGGGCTTTGTCCCATTTCAAATCTAGATCACCAACTTGTAACTGCTTTGAACTGGTTGAAGTTGTATCAAAAGATGACTTGATAATTTGCTGATGTTTTGCATGTATAATTCTGGCCTTTTCCCTTTCTTCTTCTAGTTTTAAAATTTGATCATGTCTTAGTTGAATAGAAGATGAGGGACTTTATTCAATAAACTGCACTAAAGCTAGTGATGGGAGTATTAAATTTGCTGGTATGACAACTTCTTTTCCATATATTAGATTAAATGGAGAAGTTCCTATGGAGGCCTTCTGTGTTATTCTGTCAGCTCATAGTGCAAATATCAAAGATTTATGCCAGTTTTTTATGATTCTTCTCAATAGTTCTTTTAATAATTTTGATAAGATTTTTATTGGTGGATTCTGCTAAACCATTACCTTGTGGGTAGTAATTTATAGAATACTTCAATTTAAATCCTCTTTTGATATTGTTATCACTTAGGTTGTCCCTTGGCTCCTTAAGGGATACGGCCGAGGTAACCACAAACCAATCTTTGGACTGCAGATCCTAGCCTACCTGCAATCAGAGAGGGCTCTCTCCTATAATTTAGCTTTGTTTGAGGCTGATTTTAGGCTAGTTATGATGTTCTTCGGGTTTTGTTTTGATTTTGGTGGGAAGGATGATGTTTTCAAGCAAAGTTGGGATGCATAGTGTGATAATTTCGAACCATTGGGCATGGAGTCATGGATTAGGGCTTGCTGTTGCGTTTTCTTGGTCACAAGAGGAATGTAGATCAGGATAGCTACACATAAAACAATATCAATTGCTGAAAAAGATGGAATGAAGGCCAGAGATGAAAAGCAACTAAGAGTCTTTCATCAGCTAATAGAGAAGGGAGGTGAATGAATGTTTATCTAGGAGCAGTCAAGAATTCCTAAATAACAGTCATATGTGAACGAAACAGTGTAAACATGATCATTTAAGTATGCATATTCATAACTATTCCTGAGGAAAACATGTAGAAATAACAGAAATTGAGCATAGAGTGTTGCTAAGCAAATTCTAAACTATTCTTCCTTTCTGCTATTTAGATGGTGGCACATAGATGATATAGCAAACATAAAAACTGAAAACAGAGGTAAGAAACACTTATTGAGCCATGTAGAAGCACATGAATTCCATAATCACTCTTCAGCCATTAAAAACACAACAGACAGTTTCAACATCCAAGCATTCCAACAGTCTTTGATTATAGATGCTCTCAAAGTATACAACGCAAGTCTAAACTCCGGATTATCAACCAACCAACCTCTAAAACAATGATATCAGGGTGGTTTATATAGGGAAAATATCCCAAAAATATCTATTACAGCAGATCTTAAACAGATCTGAGGGAAATGAGTGCTTTAATCTATCTTAACTTGAAGTAAATGCATAAAATATTTATCTAAGTGCTGCGCTGGGGCAGCTGCCTCAAAAATGAGTAGAAATGTGTCCTTTGCTGTTATGCGCTGGCCATTTATCTTAACTGCGCATTGGTCTCTGCTCCACTGCTCTTGAGTGGCTTTGATGTGCATTAACTGTGATCTGAGAGCCTTAAGTGGCTTGACCGCTTTCTTTGACTTTGATGAAGGCTTTTAATGTTCACCTGCTTTGATATTGTCGATCTCATACTCTTTGCCGCTTCACTGATACTTTTTTAATTGAATCTGGGCTTTATCTTTCCTCTGATACTCTTTAACACTTGAATTGGGCCACTTTCTCTCCCTTGATATGCTCGAAACTGTCAAATTGCCCCTTTTCTGCCCTTTCGGGCAAAAATAACTGCTGCAAACCATGCGCTAGACTGAGGCTTTCCATTTTGGCCATAATCGCGCATCAAAAATTGCCCCTGATTTTCATTATGGGCTTCCTAAGCAGCGATTTCGCCTTTCGCGCTTTTCTTTTCGGTGGTGACGTCATCATGACGTCAGCGGTGGGACCCAGTGCGGCGAATGACGTCAGCGGGGTGACGCAGATGATGACGTCATCATGACACGGTGGCAGGGTGATGACGTCAGTGGGTGACATGGCGCAGGTACAACACAGTGGCAGGCGACGTGGCGGCATCGTCATACGGTGACGTAGGCAAGCAGGGAGGGCGGTAAGCGGTTTGCGTCCGACCGCTTTTGATACGGGAGTGGTATGTGTCAGGGGCGGCCTGATACAATAGGAGGTCGACAGCTGTCCCGGTGTACGACGGTGAAACCGTCGGCCATCGGGTACTATCGTACCGCTACAAAGGGGCGCCCGATATTCATTAGGGCAATCGGATCTAGGAGGGTTGATCATACGGTGGATGGGCGGGCAACATGATCGGGTTTAGTGGAAAAGCGCGCCCGATAATCGTTAATTATTTGCGGCTTCGGGTGGTTAAAACCTTAGGTTATGGGTGTAATATGCGCTCGGGATTTGGTTATTTTATCAATCAAATATTAATAAAACCCCAATAAAATGTGCACGAAGGGTGGTTGAACATAGTTATTTATTTAACAGGGTGTTAAATAAATCCTAAGGGAAATGAACGCGGAGGGGCTAACAATGGGTCCCAAATGGACCTAAGGTTTCCCGACTTTTAGTACTTGGCTATAGTTGCCATGGGGAGGAATATTTAGTGTTTTTTGTGGTTTTTATATAGTTTCTTGTAGAATACAGGTAGGGGAAATGATTTAGGGAGCTAGATAATAGGGTTAGATGTTAATATGAATCCGTGAGGTGAAGTGTAGGGGAAAAGTTAAGCTTTGTGAACTAAAAATTAGTTTATAGGGGGCGAATGAACTGCGGAGAAATGACTTTTGCACAAAAATGTGACTTCTCTTGACTGAAGAAAGTCAAAGCTTGACTTGGCTTTTCACCAAAATGGAGTGATAACAGGACTGGTTGGGCAGATCCCAAGGTCCTCAAGGGGATGTTAGTGAGTGATTTGGGAAATAAGAAGAAGGGGGAGTTAGAGATGCCTTGCTTGATCTGATCAAAATGAAAAAGTGCCTCAAAACTGTGATTTGGATAAATATAACACTTGAAAACATGAAATGGCTCACATAGCTTGATTTCTGCAACCACAAAACTACTTACCCAGCCTACTTTACCTAGCATTTTTTCTTCTTTTGGTTTGGGTGCACTTGAACTAGCAAACCCAGCTTTTCAACTTTTTCTTTTTTTACTCTCCTCCTATCTACATCTATACTTATTTCATCCAGGGGCTCAGATTAGGCTGTTAAGCACCCTTGCTTCTCTACCTATCTAAGAATCTGCCAAGATTACGCTGTTTGGACAGATAATGATTCTCTATATTCTACAACAGGAAATTGAAACCTAGGGAGACCAAGATTAAGCTGTTTGCACCTCCCTTTAACTGAAAATTCTTCAAAAATGGAATGACTCATCAAAATTGGAATACAGCAGAGGCACTTAGACTAGCACACTCTTATGGACACTTCTTTGGCCTCAGTAGCAAATATGGAACATTGCAGCATGCAAATTATGACATATTTGGTATGTAGAAATGTCGATCATGAAAGATGAATACCTGCTATGAGAAGGAGGCTAATAGTGGCTCCACTTGGGGATGGCTTTTCCTTGTGAAAAGTTAAGAACAGCAGGTCAGAATGCCTTAATCTTTAGTTGTTGCTGTACTCTGAAATTTTCCTTCTTCTCAATGCCTTTGACTGAATTCTTATAAGCTGATATGCAGTATCTTTTTGAGCTGAATTGCAGAAAAATTACAACTCTGCTTGCCTTTTGGGTGCCTGTAAACATATTGAAATCTGCTTGAGCACTTCTTTGGAATTATTTCAAAAAACAGAGATCTGAAATGGAACTTTCTTTGATCTTTCCTTCAAAATTTGCTGCGTTGTTCCCTCTTATCGGCCTGCTATAAAAGCGAAAACAAAGTGCTGTAAATATAAAATATTAATGTACAGATAATATACAGAGCTGCGTTGTATCTAAAAGGGGTCATGATAATGCTTCAACATGCGGCCATTAACAGGGCCTTCCTCAGCTGTGCTACCATCCAAACTCTTCAGAAAATATGTGTTGTTGCCCTGGACAACAGAAATAATAAAGGGGCCTCTCCAAAGGAAATTGAACTTGCCATGCTTTTCTTTGTCCTCCCTTCTTGAATCCTATCTTAAGACTTTGCTGCCCATGAAGAAATCTTCAGCCTTTGTTCTTTTGTCAAACATTTTCTTGAGCTTCTCTTGTAAAACTTGAGCTCTGTTATACACTTGCTCTCTTGTTTGCTGCCAATAGATGGTTTGGTTTATCCTCCTTTGGATATCATTGGGCTCAGCCTGAATCTCTTGCAGCAGCTTGATAACAGGGATTCCCAAAGAAGAAGGGAAATTGACCTCCATGCCATAGACTAACTCATATGGGCTCATCCTAATGGATCTCTTAGTTGTCAATCTATCAGCCCATAGTGCATTTGTGAGCTTTTTGTGCCAATTCTTCTTATTCTCCTCTAAGACTTTCTTGATGATATTGATTAGGCTTTTGTTGGATGACTTGGCTAGGCCATTACCTTGAGGGTAATAGGCTGAGGAATGACCCAAGGTAATGTGGTATTTGTGGCAGAAACTGATCATTCTCTTGGATTTGAATGCAACAACGTTGTCTGTGATGATTTTTTCAGGGCAGCCAAATCTGGACAGAATATTGGTTTCAAGGAATTGGATAATGGTGGAGTCATTGGCTTGCCTACATGGGATGGCTTCAATCCACTTGGTGAAATAGTCTGTGGCTGTTAGAATCCACTTATGCTAGCCTGAGGATGATGGGTGGATTTCTCCATTGAAGTCAAGACCCCATTGTTGAAAAGGCTTCTCGGTTGAAATGGGCTTAAGGGGCAAGGGCAAAAGCTTTCTTTTTCCTTCAAAGACTTGGCATTTGTGGCATGAAACCGCAAACTTTTTGACATCTGCAAACAATTAGGCCAATAGAAACCAGCCCTTAATATCTTATCAGCAGTGGATTTCCAATATAGATGCCCTCCACAGTCCCTTGCATGGAATTCTTTCATAACACTGTCAGTTTCATTTAAAGTTAAACAGTTCAGCAAAATTCCTTCATGATTTTTCCAAAACAGGGCACCATCTAAGACACAAAACTTTGATGCTTTCATTTTTAAAAATCTCTTTTTGGTTCTGGACAACCCTGAGGGAGCACACAGGTTTAACAAGATAAAACAAATATCAGCATACCATGGGGATTGCAAAAAAGCTTCACTGATTTGTGGAGTCGCCAGCTCCTGTTCATTGCCCAGTTCATTAATATCTAAGGCTTGAAAATTGGTTTCCGACATCAGTTTGGCTAAACCTTGTCCCTTTATGAGCTTGGTGGGTTTTATCTCAATGTCATACTCAAGGATATTGGCAATCCACTTGCCTCTTTTGCCCTCAATTCCCTCTTGAGTTAATATGTTTTTTACAACAACATTTGGTACATAAGCAATCACATGGGAGTATAAGATGTAAACTCGGAAATCTTTGATGGCCTTAACAAGGGCATAGGCCTGCTTCTCCATGATTTGGTACTTCAAGGGGGCATCTCTAAGGGCTCTGCTGAAAAAAGCAATTGGCATTTCATTTCCTTGGTCATCCTTTTGCAAAAGGACAACAGCTATGGTGTGTTCAGATGCAAATGAAAAGATGATGAAATCTTTGTCAAATTGAGGACTTGTGAGGGCTGGGGCTTGGGTTAATGCAGTTTTTATGCCCTCAAATGCTTGCTTGGCTTCTAAAATCCACTTTACCTTGGAATCCTTCTTTAACATGTTATTTAGCATTCTTGTTAACTCAGCCAAGTTTGGGATAAATCTCCTTAGGAAATTGATCTTTCCTAGGAATGCTTGCAACTCTTTGATGTTTCTTGGATATGGGATTTGCAGAATGGCTTGGATCCTTTCGGGATCGGTTCTAATTCCATCTTTTGAAATGATATGGCCAAGAAGTTTGCCTTCTTCTAGGCCGAAGAGAGACTTCTTGGGGTTCAAGGAAATGCCATATTTCCTATAGGTTAGGAACACTTGCCTTAGGTGTTTTAGATGTTCTTGATCAGATTTTGAGAAAGGGGTTAAGTCATCGAGGTAGACCACTAAGAAATCACAGATTTCCTTGGGAAATGCGATGTCCATTGCCCTTTGAAAGGTAGCACCTGCATTCTTTAATCTGAAGGGCATTTTCACATATTTAAAGGTTCCCCACGGTGTTGTAAAGGTTGTCTTGTCTTGGTCATCCGGGTGAACAAGTATCTGATTGAAACCTGAGAATCCATCAAGTAAAGAAATTCTTGAAGACCCCACAAACCTTTGTAGAATATGGTCCATCTTTGGTAATGGGTAGTGGTCTTTAAGGGAGACTTGGTTCAAATTTCTTAAGTCTACACATAGCCTAATCTCACCTGTTTTCTTCCTTGTGGGAACAAGATTGGATACCCATTCAGAAAATCTAATGGGAGCTATGATACCAGCCTCAAACATTCTTTTTACTTCTTTCTCAATCAAGGGGAGAAGCACAGGATTGATTCTCCTTAGTTTCTGTTTGAAGGGCTGTTGATTTGGCTTTAAGGGAATAGTATGTTGAATAACAGAGGTGTCATAGGACTTGAGATCCTCATAACTCCAGGAAAATACATCTTGGAACTCTTTGAACAGGTCAACATATTTTGGCTTTTGATCAGCAGGCAAAGACTTGGATAGTTTTATCATTTTGGGCTTCTCTGCTGTCCCAATATTACAGTCTTCCACAACAACGTTTAAGGGCTGCATCTTTGGTTTTTTGGGAACATCGTTTGCATCAAACATATCCTCTAATGGAGTTAGGCTAGCAGGCAGACAATTGTCCTTTAAATCCATCACTTCGGCCTCTGCTTCAGCTATTTCCTCCAAATGCATCTGTTTCAGCTCTTCTATGTTTTTCTCATCAAAGATGGTGGGGCACAACATCTGTTTTGCTGCTTCAGCTGTTATAGTTTGCTCCTTTTGGTTTACTCGCTGTTGTGGGTCATCCATGGTATCTTCATCAATGTTTAAGCTTGAAAATTCTTGCTGTAAAGTGAGGAAATTGTTTATTTGTGCATCATTTTCAAATACTTGCCAATTTTTGACATTGTTAGGGACAGCAGGCTTGTTTTTTGTTTCAGCTGAGAAATGGTGATTGGGCTCAAATGGCAGCTTGCATGTGCTAGCAAAAGTAGCTAGGCTGTGTGCATGTAGATTATGGCTTCTTGGAATTTTGGCAAGCTTGCACTCGGTGAAGGTATCAAGTATTTCTGTGGCAGCGGTCCTATAAGCTCTTAGCCTATTGTCATTTGTAACAAAGTTACCTTTCATCTGTTGAATAATCAGGTCGGAGTCACCTAGAATGGAAACTTTTGTTGCTCCTAGAGATTTGATTAGCTTAAGGCCTAAAAGGAGGGCCTCATACTTTGCCATGTTGTTAGTACATCTGAAGTTTAATCTATAAACATGACCCTCGGCATGATTGTTTTGTGTATTATGGATCCATACTCCTGCCCCTGCGCCTAGCTTATTAACTGAACCATCAAACCCCAAATACCATAGGATTTCTTGCTCTTGACTAGTATTGAGAGTTTCAACCATTTTAGGAGTGGGCAGATTTGAATTTTCTGTGTCGGGAGGTTCTTCTTGTGTTGGTTGCATTAATTGTTTTGACAGTTTCTTGGGTATGGGTAACCGATTCCTCACTTATGCATGTTTCTTGTTCTAAAGCCAAAGGCTTATCATCAGTGGGAGGAGACCTATCATCTTTAAACAAGATAAATGAATCCATATCAGAATGGATTGAGTAAATTGGAAAGTTTTGGGGCTTTTCCTCACTACTTATCATATATTTCATAAGCGTTTCCCTATACAGTCTCTTTGGTTGCCCAAAGACTGAAATAGTGGCATAAGAGAGGTCTAGTTGGAGAGATCCTTGGAGTTTTGCTCCCCAAGATTTTGATAAGAGCATGCCATACTTTGGTGGAATGTCAACAACCACCACGTCCATTAGGATTGTTTTGTTGGGGTATTGGACTAAAGACACACATAAATCCTTGATTAAGCCTAAACACTTGACCTGACTAGAATCAAATGAAAATAAGTCTCTGTAGGGTCTAGTGACATCAAGGTTTAGCTTCTCCATTACAGCTTTCGGCATTAGGTTGTGTGAAGCACCTGAATCGAACATAGCATTGTGCAATACTTTATCATGAATATGTAAACTGACATAGAAGGGTAGAACAACTCCATGTGCTGATTTGCCATCAACTTCAGGACCGAAAAGGAGCTCAGGTTGATCATCTAAAACATTAACATCATCCCTATTCTCTGGTATGTGCAACGATCTTTTGATTTGTTGCCTATATACATCATGTTTGGCAAGTTCAGAGAGAGGAATAGATATATTTAGTTTACCAATTTCTGCCTCTAAATCAAAGGTTTTCTCTGATTGGGTTTTAGTATTGTGACTGGCAGATTTTGCTTTTTCCATTGCACTTTCAGCGGTTTGCTCTTACTTATCAGTGTTATCTTGAGGTATTTCTGTTTTGGGAAGGTATTCAGGAGTGTTGTTTACATTCTCTTTTGAGGAAAAGGATACAAAAGGCTGCTTTTTAGAGGGCTGCATATCAGATACATCCTCTATGGTCACTTCTTTTATTTTGGGTCTGTTTTATCGGCAGGTTCTGTTAGAGCAGCCTTGCCTTTAATTTTCTTACGCTGCTTGATATCATTTGGTTTAACATTTTCGGGCACATCTATGGTTCTTGTCCTCAGCTTATACTGTTTGTGGACCTCATAAACTGCTGAATCATAGCCTTGTTTAAAGTCAAAAGACTCTCCAGACTTAGTCTGAAATTGATTTATATCATGGTCATCTTGGTCTTCTTGGGTTAGAAGAACTTGTTGTTCACTCTTCAAACCCATCAAGTTTATGTGAGTGTCCTCTATCTGCTCACTAGATGTGGATGCTTCAACATAGTTTTCATGAAAAGGAGGTCTTATATCATGGTCGGGGCTAGCCCTTCCAACGTTTGGTTTTTTGTTTTTCCTAAAATTTGGGTTTCTGATAGTATTGGCTTGTTGTCCTTCCCATGTTGTTTTTCTTTCCATAGTTCCCATTCTATCTTCAAAACTGTTTACTTTATTGAAGATTGCATCCAACTTCTACTCAAACGCTGGAGGTTCTTCTTTAAAAGTGGTTCTTCTCTCGGTTCTTGCTCTGTTTCTTTTGGCAATCAGATTTGCCTCCACACTAACAGCTACATCCTGCATGTCTGCTAAGTTTTGAGGAGCTCTTTCCCTCAATTGATAGGCCATATCTGAATCAAAATCATCAGGGAATTTATATAAAGCGAGATCAGGTGGAGGTCTGAGGTTCTGTGGGATCGCATTATAAACATTGTTAAATCTTGCACAATAGTCTAAGACAGCCTCTTGAGGGCCTCTTTTGATAGTATCATATTTAGCTAGAAAGGAATGTTTGGTAAAGGGTATCTGGGTTAGCTATGGAATTTGCAGGAAGAGCTCTAAACCAGGGCCTAACATCACCTGTGAGACTTTGGACAAAAATCTTCATTCTTACATGATCTTCATCTATTTGATAACTCTCAAAATAGTCCTGCATTTTCTTGGTGTGCTGCAGGGCTGTGCAAGAACCAGTACCATCAAAATATGTGATTTTAGTTTGGTAATCCTGAGGCATAGGCCCAGGATTTGCAGGCAGCTGTAAAGGTGCATATCTATTCGCCATATTCATAGGGATAAGTGGAACCACTGGAACAGTAGTAATAACAGTGGTAATAGGAGGAGTATGTGCAGCGAATGGAGGTGTGGAAAAGGTGCTTGGAGAGGTGGATGATGAACGAGGGGAAGTAGGGGTTGAACGAAATAAAACTCTAACAGGGGTTGGAAAATAGTTTGGCTGAACTATTTTAGGACTAGAATCAGCAAACTCTTCTTGTTTTTGTTTGCTAAGGTTTCTTGGGATTAAATTGGGATTTTCAAAAATAACTGGGGGATTTGGGTCTGGATTTGACCTAGTATTACGTGTTTTCTTCTTTGGAGCCAGCTTCTAACTTCTTTTTTTGGAATTTTCTGAAGATGTTCCCCAGTGGAGTCGCCAAAATGTTATTGCTCAGGTTGTCCCTTGGCTCCTTAAGGGATACAGCCGAGGTAACCACAAACCAATCTTTGGACTGCAGGTCCTAGCCTACCTGCAATCAGAGAGGGCTCTCTCTTATAATTTAGCTTTGTTTGAGGCTGATTTTAGGCTAGTTATGATGTTCTTTGGGTTTTGTTTTGATTTTGGTGGGAAGGATGATGTTTTCAAGCAAAGTTGGGATGCATAGTGTGAGAAGTTCGAACCATTGGGCATGGAGTCATGGATTAGGGCTTGCTGTTGCGTTTTCTTGGTCACAAGAGGAATACAGAGCAGGATAGCTACACATAAACCAATATGAATTGCTGAAAAAAGATGGAATGAAGGCCAGAGATGAAAGGCAACTAAGAATCTTTCATCAGCTAATAGAGAAGGGAGGTGAATGAATGTTTATTTAGGAGCAGCCAAGAATTCCTAAATAATAGTCATATGTGAAAGAAACAGTGTAAACATGATAATTTAAGTATGCATATTTATAACTATTCCTGAGGAAAACATGTAGAAATAATAGAAATTGAGCATAGAGTGCTGCTAAGCAAATTCTAAACTATTCTTCCTTTCTGCTATTTAGATGGTGGCACATAGATGATATAGCAGACATAAAAACTGAAAAACAGAGGTAAGAAACACTTATTGAGCCATGTAGAAGCACAGGAATTCCATAGTCACTCTTCAGCCATTAAAAACACAACAGACAGTTTCAACATCCAAGCATTCCAGCAGTCTTTGATTATAGATGCTCTCAAAGTATACA
>APFE031124739.1:18236-68212 GCA_000404065.3 Pinus taeda
ACGGGATTTTTTAATTATTTTCTATGTAATGGCATAAATAAGTGGCCTTAGGAAATGTCTGGGGCGTATGACCACTCGAAATTCATCTTCAGAGGCCCAGCATTCTCCTAGAGCCCACTTTGGGGGTCAAAAAATGACTCAGAGCCCCTCAAACGCTGATTTTTCAAGTGACAGTAGCAAAAATGAAGAAGAAATTAAAAAAAATGAATAATTGGAAAAATTTATAAATTTTTCCAAAGTCAAAATAAGTCAAATTTTGACATGGAAGTCAAGCAGAGGATCAAGGGTGATGTGGCAAGCAATGTGGGGTCCACCACATAAAGTTTCAACTAAAGTCAAAGAAAGTCAACAGGAAGTCAAAGTCAAATGGGCCAGCGTTGAAGTGCTAAAGGTTATTTTTGTTTTGATTTAAATCAAGGTTGAAAGTATAAAGTAAATGAGTGGCATGTGGGACCCACCTCAGCCCACCTCACCACATATGATCTACGCATAAAATGCACATGCTCATTAAAAGTCTGTACGCATAACTCAGCTCAACTATTAAAATACGCAGAAGTCTCATACGCTGGCACAACAAAGTTCCACGCAAGTCAACAGCAGCTTCCACGTTGGCAGCTCAGCATATTACGCAGGTCAGCTTCCACGTGGGCAACATGTTTCAACGCAGGTGGGCAGTCAAAGTTTACGTTGGCAATCAAATTCCTATGTGGGCAGTCAACAGAAAGTACGCTCAGCCACTCAACAATTTAAATAATAGTTACGTGGGCAGTCAAAGGTATGCCCAGCATTTACATTGGGCAGCAAACACGTTTCAACGCAGATTGGCACAGCAGTCTAACGGCAGTCGGCCTCAGCATATTACGGTGGGCAACATGTTTAAAAGACAGCCAATTAACGTGGTCATACACAGCAAGTCCACAACCAATTAACGTGGGCATATAACAGCAAAACGTGGGCAGTCCATACGCTGGCCCAGCCAATACATTTAACGCAAATTAAAACAACAGTTAAGGGATCACGCACAGCAGTTCAAAGGCAGCCATACAGCAGTTCTGAGGACAACATTGAAGTTTGGAAACACATGGCAGCCACTTGTACAAATTCTTGCTACATTGGGATTGTCACTTGTTACACTTGTCATTGTCTTTTGGCATTGGGATCTCCTCCCATTTCTCTATTTATATGAGCCTTGGGCTCTTATTGTAAGGATAGAACGAGCTATTGGGTTGGCGGAGACTCTGCCGGATTTTGTACTCAGCTTTCACATAAATAAATAAAAGTCTTTGGGGTTACTAGCTTCTCTTGTGGTGCATGCTTTGGTACCTGAGGTATACCTGTGTCGTTTGATATTCATTTGATTTTCATTTGCTATCTAGTTGTTTTTCTTTGTGCATTTGCTTGAAGGCACTATTGTCTAGGGAGGAGAGATTTGCAGCTATCTCAAATCTCCTCTGGGCTTGATATATTTTGTACACTTGTTGTAGCTTGTCCATTCTCGGTTGAATGACAAGCTCAACTTGGTCTCTATATGCCAAGTCTCTTTTTGCACTAACAATTCGTTTGCAAGTGTTTTCTGTGTTTTCAAGGGATAGGTTGCCAGCTCTTTTGGAGTGCGAGGACTTCTTTGGCGGGAATAGTCAACTCCAAGGATATCAAGGGTCCCACAAGTTGTTCAAGCCAGCAATCTCATAAGACATCAAAAAGATTTATTTAAGAGGGGGTTTCCTGAGCCCTTTGCTTGTTTCCTATCTTGAAAAATTATCGCATATTTTATTCTTTCATTTGAAAGCCTTTGTCTTCATCATGAAAAATATAAAATAAAAAAATTTAAATGAAAAATTTTCCTTCAGGGTCTTAGATTAAATTTTAAATTTTGTTTTAAGTTTAATCTTTGTCTGAAAGGGCATAAAAATTTTTGTGGGAAAATTATTTTTGTTGCCAGATTCAGTTGTTTTCATGTTATATCTTTCACGTTGAGATCTGAAGTTTCAAGTCGAGATACGAATATGATATCTAGTTAATGGTTTATAACTCGTGGTGGTTTGAAACATTCATCCTTTTTAAATCTTCAGTTGTTGGATATCATTTGGGTCATTCAAAGAGCACTGTGATCTAGCTGATGACAAATGATTGCTGTTCACGTTTCATTTTTCTATAATCATCTAACAAGCAAATCGATTTAATAACAATCTCTTAAGGCACTGGTCTGCTAAAATCAAATTCATCTAGTGCTTATCTTATCGTGTCTCCCAACCAACTGTTTGCCAGTTGGTCTTCATTATCTCATAGGGTCTACCCCCCTTAGCCGCGGGAGACAGGCTTAAACGGAGGGATCGGGGATCAGAGTGACAGCCCCCGGTCTGAGCGTTGTCGTGCCAATCTGCACGACAACAAAACCAATATGAATTGCTGAAAAAAGATAGAATGAAGGCCAGAGATGAAAGGCAACTAAGAATCTTTCATCAGCGACCAGAGAAGGGAGGTGAATGAGTGTTTATCTAGGAGCAGTCAAGAATTCCTAAATAACAGTCATATGTGAAAGAAACAGTGTAAACATGATCATTTAAGTATGCATATTCATAACTATTCCTGAGGAAAACATGTAGAAATAACAGAAATTGAGCATAGAGTGCTGCGAAGCAAATTCTAAACTATTCTTCCTTTCTGTTATTTAGATGGTGGCACATAGATGATATAGCAAACATAAAAACTGAAAACAGAGGTAAGAAACACTTATTGAGCCATGTAGAAGCACAGGAATTCCATAGTCACTCTTCAGCCATTAAAAACACAACAGACAGTTTCAACATCCAAGCATTCCAGCAGTCTTTGATTATAGATGCTCTCAAAGTATACAACGCAAGTCTAAACTCCGGATTATCAACCAACCCCACCCCTAAAACAATGAATCAGGGTGGTTTTTATAGGGAAAATATCCTGAAAATATCTATTACAGCAGATTTTAAACAGATATGAGGGAAATGAGTGCTTTAATCTATCTTATCTTGAAATAAATGCATAAAATATTTATCTAAGTGCTGCGCTGGGGCAGCTGCCTCAAAAGTGAGTAGAAATGTGTCCTTTGTTGTTATGCGCTGGCCATTTATCATAACTGCGCATTGGTCTCTGCTCCACTGCTCTTGAGTGGCTTTGATGTGCATTAACTGTGATCTGAGAGCCTTAAGTGGCTTCACCGCTTTCTTTGACTTTGATGGAGGCTTTTAATGTTCACCTGCTTTGATACTGTCGATCTGATACTCTTTGCCGCTTCACTGGTACCTTTTTAATTGAATCTGGGCTTTAAATCTCCTATCTGCTCCCTTTAGGCGGTTTTGCTGCTCTTAGGTGGCTGTGATTCTTATTAAATCTGATGTGACTCGGCTTTAATGGCCTTTAACTCTGTTCTGATACTCTTTTAACTGGTCAATTCGCTCCTTTCTGTTTCTTTCGGGCAAAAATAACTGCTGCAAACCATGCGCTGGATTGAGGCTTTCCATTTTTGGCCATTTTTTCTTAGCGATGCGTGATTAGCACTTCAAAAACTGCCCTTGATTTTCATTCCGGGCTTCCTAAACAGCGATTTCGCCTTTCGCCCTTTTTTTCGGCGGTGATGTCAGCATGACGTCAGCGGTGGGACCCAGTACGGCGGATGACGTGGCAGGGTGACATGGATGATGGCGTCATCATGACACGGTGGCAGGGTGATGACTTCAGTGGGTGACATGGCGTAGGTACAGCACAGTGGCAGGTGACGTGGCGACAACGTCATGTGGTGACGTAGGCAAGCGGGGAGGGCGGTAAGCGATTTGCGTCAGACCACTTTTGGTATGGGAGTGGTATGTGTCAGGGGCGGCCCGATGCAATAGGAGGCCGACAGCTGTCCTGGTGTACGACGGTGAAACCGTTGACCATCGGGTACTATCGTACCGCTACGAAGGGGCGCCCGATATTCATTAGGGCCGTCAGATCTGGGAGGGCCGATCCTACGGTGGACGGGAGGGCAACAGGGTTTAGTATAAACGCGCGCCCGATAAACGTTAATTATTCGCGACTGCGGGTGGTTAAAACCTTAGGTTTTGGGTTTAATGTTTTTATGGCATGAGACTATGGTTATTCATTAATCGGACATTAATAAAATCCAAATGCAATGCGTGTGTGGGGTATGGTATAGTTTCATGTGCGGGGGGGTTTAATATGGTTATTTATTTAACCAGAAGTTAAATAAATCCCAAGGGTAATGAACGCGGAGGGGCTAACAATGGGTCCCAAATGGACTTAGTGTTTCCCGACTTTTGTTTATATAGCTATAGTTGCCATGGGGAGGAATATTTAGTGTTTTTGGGGTTTTTATAGAATTTTTTGTAGAATAGGGGGAGGGGAAATGATTTAGGGAGCTAGATAATAAAGTTAGGAGTTAATATGAATCCGTGAGGTGAAGTGTAGGGGAAAAGTTAAGCTTTGTGAACTAAAAATTAGTTTATAGGGGGCGAATGAACTGCGGAGAAATGACTTTTGCACAAAAAATGTGACTTCTCTTCACTGAAGAAAGTCAAAGCTTGACTTGGCTTTTCACCAAAATGGAGTGATAACAGGACTGGTTGGGTAGATCCCAAGGTTCTCAAGGGGATGTTAGTGAGTGATTTGGGAAATAAGAAGAAGGGGGAGTTAGAGATGCCTTGCTTGATTTGATCAAAATGAAAAAGTGCCTCAAAACTGTGATCTGGATAAATATAACATTTGAAAACATGAAATGGATCACATAGCTTGATTTCTGCAACCACAAAATTACTTACCTAGCCTACTTTACCTAGCATTTTTTTGGTTTGGGTGCACTTGAACTAGCAAACCCAGCTTTTCAACTTTTTCTTTTTTACTGTCCTCCTATCTACATCTATACTTATTTCATCCAGGGGCTCGATATTTTAATTTTTTTTTGATTTTGCATTTCATGGGCTCCAAAGTTGCCTCTCTACCTATCTAAGAATCTGCCAAGATTAAGGTATTTAGACAGATAATGATTCTCTATATTCTACAACAGGAAATTGAAACCTAGGGAGACCAAGATTAAGCTGTTTGGACCTCCCTTTAACTGAAAATTCTTCAAAAATGGAATAACTCATCAAAATTGGAATACAGAAGAGGCACTTAGACTAGCACACTCTCATGGACACTTCTTTGGCCTCAGTAACAAATATGGAACATTGCAGTCTGCAAAGTATGACATATTTGGCATGTAAAAATGTCGATCATGAAAGATGAATACCTACTATGAGCAGGATGCTAACAAGGCCTTCGAATATGGGAATATCAAAGTGAACTTGTACCTTAAAAGGAGTGGCGCCTCCAGAGTGGCTGCTGGATGAAGATGCATCACCTGTTGTTAAAAGTTATCCACCATCACGTCCCTCTATCACTCGAGGGGTTCTTCGAGCAACATTTTGAAAGGATCTCCTACCCCCTCATCTTTATTTTCTTCCACCATGGGAGGTCATTGGGTTTTGCGAGGCTGATCCTGCAATGGTTCAACCAGATCGAGCCCTAACTCCTTATACCCTGACCTCGTTGGGGACATGTAAAGAAAAATAGAGAAAGAGCAGACTTCTTTGATACCACTGATCCAAAATTAAACAGGAATGCAACAACTTACAGATATACTCATAAGCATAGAGATGCAATAGAAAAACACTTCATTTCATTAATAGAAAAATACTGAACTATGCTTGCAAACATAATGGAAATAAGGTAGCTCAGGCAATGGTAGCTTATCTCTGAGAATATATGTGGTGGCTACATACCTCTGTACTGAGTTACAATGAGGCTCAGGAGCCTTTTTATTATTGAAAAGTAAGAGAAAACCCTAAACAACCAAAACGTTAACCCGAGGAGATGTAACACCAAGATATTATGGGCCCCATTGGGGTTAGTTGGGAAACCAACTTCTCGGGGTCGTAGCTTGGTCATATTATCTCCATTTGATGCGTATGATACCTCTTTGGAAGTATCTATTCAAGGAACACAATTGTCAATGTGATTACATACATAATCACTAGAGGAATTTTTCCAAAAAAGTGTTGTTTAGGGCCTCAAAATGACTCGGGAAGTTTAAGACCCAAAAAACTGCCAAAAATAGTAAATTGTGCTACAATTATGGAAACTAAAAAACTGAAAGAAACAATGGTGAGGGTCCAAGTGGAGTAGGTGGGTGGCCAACAATATCCACCTGGATCACAATTGCAACTTCTAGTTTCTCATAATGATTGTCTCTTACTTGTTGTTAGCCTTTCATCACTTCTTCTACTCTTTTGGCTTCTTCTAAATGGATCTTTAGGATAACAATTGTTTTCCTTAATTCATAAAAATCTTGTTCCCTGTCCTCATATTCCTGAATCAATTCCTTCTGTATTTGGTTTATTGTTTTAAGCCTATTAATCTCCTATAAAGGAGAGATACATTTTCTTTTGAAATGTATCTTTTCATCAATATATTATTCCTCCATGGATTAAATTTCTTATGCATTTTATTCACCTTAATCTTCATCTAATTTAAGTTCCTTTTTCCTTTAGATATTTCTTTTGGTTTTATTTATTTCATTAGGGGAACTAACAAGTTCACATCCTAGATCTATTTCTCTTTCAACTTCTTCTACTTCCAAATTTGATGCCTCTTTTTGATTGGCTTTAATTCCTTGAATGATAAGATGATGCTATATAGTAATCAACCTAGGTTCTATTTCATCACTATTATATGTATATATATCACTTTCTTCTAATGAGCCATCATATTCTAATGAATAAATACTTTTATTATTGAGCTCATAGAAATATCTCTTATTTTCATATTTCTCTTTATGATCATTATCTTTCAAAAATAGATACAAACAATAATAAAAAAAGATGATCTATATAATTACAAAAGAGTGATGAATTATCTTTATGTTTGCTAGATCTTCCCCTTTTTAGTTGTACTTCTTCTGTCTCCTTTGGAGCCATCGACACTGCTTACTTTTGATCTGGTGTTTCCATCCTCATTTCATAGATGCTTTGCAACTTATCCCATGTTTCTTTTTTTGTTTCATAATTCATCATTTCTGTATGCACTGAATTTGATAGGACACATAAGATGGCATGCTTCGCTTTACTATTTCACTCACAAATCTTCTTATTATCTTTATCAGTTGAGGTAGTTGCAGGAGTGCATAAAAATGCATCACATATTCCCAAATGTCCACATTAAGATACATTAAATAGCTTTCAGCATTATCTTCTAGTAAGTATACTTTGTTCCATTCAATAATGGTACTTCATATTTGTGCAATCTTGCATGATTAACCATTGTCCCTTTAACATCTTCCATCTATTGGTTAAACTACTTTTGAACATACCCACTCTAATACCAATTGTTTTAATTATGATTGTACTGAAAGGGGAGGGAAGTGAACCAATATAATTGGAAATTTTAAATTATTAACATTATAAACCAATTCAAACCATTCAAGACATCAATCATATAATCAACACATAAGAACACTAGATGTACGTGGAAACCCTTAAAGGGAGAAAACCACAAAACTTATGTATGAATAATATTGTGGGCTCTAACCTATTATTACATTCAATTTACTGGAACCAACCAAAAGTAGACACCCATCCCCTAAGACTTATAGGCACCAACCTGAAGGAGACAATGATCCCTGGATTTAGAGGCACCAAGCTAAAGGAGGCTTTGATCCCTTAAGATTTAGAATCACCAAAGGAGACACTAATATCTTGATTTATAGGCACCAACCTGAAAGAGACTTTGATCCCCTGATCTACAGGAACCAACTTGATATGCCTATAAGATCCCCTTTTCATACATTTTCAAACTCAGATCCATAGGATTCTCAAATCAAACTTACTCATACAAAATTCTTAATCTCTGCTCCAACTTAGTTACTCAACATTGCTTCTGCTTCTCAAATCTACACTGGACCACAGTTCTTTATTAGCTCTTTAGATCTAAACTTAATCACATATGCATAGAGTCCATACACCAATTTTTTAGCCTCATTTACTAGTTACATTCTGTCTATACACTACATATCTTCACCTATGGCTCAGATTTGATCTCAAAAACATCACACACTCTATAGTCTACATTTAACTATACTCTAGTCTCTTTCTTTGACTAGCTTTCATAATCTCCACTCTTAGGCTCTTTCTTAACTTCACAACTCAACATTTCTTCAAGGGATTTCCTCTATTTTTATAGTTTTGGATCTTTCCTTTACCATGGACATCGATCCTTGGTATTGAACCATGGTATTTCAACTTGATTGGGTTAGCCTACCTTCTTAACCAATTCAGCACACCATCTCATATTCATATGCAATACTCAGAGTGTTTTTTGTTGAGTTTCTTATTGAATAGATATTTATAGTTCTCCTTTGCTCATGCACAATTTACACCAATGCTTCACACTTGTTCTCTCTTATGCTTTTTTAACTTTTCATATTTTAGCACCAATCACCACCTCTCATAACTACACTCACTACAAATTTCATGTTCTACACATGTGTGGATTATTTTAATTGTATTTTAAATTTATAATGATGATAGAGTGTTAAGCACTTTTATTTAAGGTCCTTTCCTTAGTCGTCACTTTCTTTTATTTCAACCACATTCCATATTACCTTATGCTATAACCATGGGCTTATCATCTATTGCATTGTTAATATTCAGTGTATGGACCTTCTCATAACAAACATACCTCAAATCGTAAGTGGATGTCAGATGCTCAAATATTGTTTTCTAAACAACTTTAGTGCCAAGGGATTAAACGGCATCCTTGTGACCTCGGGCTGTCTCACAGACTTAAACAACCTGATTTTGGTATCTAGGGTCTAGTAGACAACACATTAACAGATGCTAATCCTTGCCTTGTGCTAGTATTGATGGTTATTTCTCTATTATACCAGATCTCTCCTACACTAGCTTGTTCAACAATTGCACCTTCCAATACCTTGATACACTTCACTTGATGCGCTTTTCACATCTCTTTACTAGTTTTGCTTCTTGACAGTCATTTGTTTACTTGTCCAAGCACATACTGTGTTGCTCCTTCATTGTCCCATTACGATACTTCGGTAGCCTAGTATAGAAACCCATGCGAGAAATCCTTTGGATGTGCTATCTTTGGCACTAAAACTTAGTTTTTTTCCATTTTGGCGCAAATAAAATACACAAAAAATCCTCTCCAAACATAGTCCTGAAGAAGATCTCGAGACATCTTGGTCTTCCATGTCAATCCACCATCGATCAACCATGAGCCGTCATGTGTTCCTTTTTCCACCTCATCACTGCCACATGTACACCACTGATTCATATCTTATTACTGTTTCATTTCATAACGTTGCACTCCAGTGCCCAGTGCCTCTGTACTTTAGGGTGGGACTTGCTAATGCTACATCACCTACTAAGAGACACTCCATGTCAATTGTTGTGTAACAATCCCTTGTTGATTTTCCATGTAAATAAAATAAGACCAAGGTCATGGGACATGTATTCGAAGTTAAATAATGGGTAAACATTATAGTGGGAATCAATTGTGGTTTATTAATGGTTATGGAAATTGGAAAAAACATTGACAAAGACAAAGAGATAATAAATGACAATTTAATATGAGAAATAAGGAAAATAGGAGAAAAAGAAGATGAAGAGACACAAATATGCATGCAAGGGAAATTAGAGAGAAATTAGAGGAAAATGAAGAAAAAAAGGAAAAAGAAAAGGAACAGATTAGAAATCCATGATCAAAAGGCATCAAAGAAACAATTCACAACTTTTAATAAATTTTGGCTCAAATCTTGTTCATTTTAGCTCTCTTACACTCTTGCACGCTTAGAGAATTCTTGGAGCATCCTAGCATTCACTTGGACTTGGAGAGAAGCAATCAAAGGACAAGTAAGGAATTGGAGGATAGCAGGAGAGAAGGTTAGATCAACAACTATAGTTAGAGTTCATTGTAAGTAACAAGTTGCATGTGTGATTTCCTTGTTGAGATTTGGATGCATGGTACATGCATGCAATTCTTTGGTTATTTTGTTTTCATTTGCATGGGATTTTCCTGGATTGGTAATGGTCTCAACCTTGCTTTAGCATTTTTTGGTTAGCCATGACGTAGTTGGTTTTGTCTTTGGTTAAGCATTGGATGGCCAGTAGACTTGGATCTTGGTTGAGGTGGTCTTGGGAAAATTCCCAAGGGTTAATGGTGGAGATAGGATTTCTCTTGGAACTCTTGACAGATGGGTGGAGATAGGAAAATTCCCCTGTAGTTGGTGAAGGAAGTCAAAGGCATCCAAGATTATTTTGGTGTTATTGATTTCTATACTAGTTTTGGTGAAATAACTGTGGTATACGGTTGAGGTGGTTTGGCCTTTAAAAGCCCTAGTTGGCTCCATTTTGGTTTAACCTATATGGTGCCACATTCATGCTTGGTATATGGCATGAGGGTGATTTGCTGAAAGATAGATTTACTTTAGCCCAATCTATGGTTGGGTGGTACATGGAAGTACCTAACTCGGTTGGGTTTTGGATATGTTAATATAAGTTATTTTCATATTGTGATTGATGAGCACTTGTCCTAGTTATTATTTTAATTTTATGGTTGGTTTGCCATGGATTTTATGTTGGTTATATGCATGGTTATATGATGTTCTCTTGTTAAGGATCTTGCTCATGATTTGATAAGTTATTTAATGATTTATGAATGCATGGGCTAACAAGTGTTGATGCAGCTAGCTTGAGAGGGAATTTAACCTTCTTGATGATTCTCTGATGAAGTTAAAGAGATCATGTCAGATCTGCATGCATGACCTGTAGATTCTATGTTTTCTATCTGTAACACCCTCCTCCCACATCCACCCAAATAACCATGCCAACCAAGGTAAACATGAGATGAGAGGCTACTATGATCAGATTCAACCTCCTATGTGACCTTAAGGAAGTGGAATCGATAGAACATCACCCACATTCATCCAACATCATCAACAAAACCCTTAGGAGACAAGTCACCCACTTAGACATCCTGTCCCTAGGTCTCACTGCTATTTTGGATCTCTTAGGCCGTAGTTGTTGTTGGCTTATGGGGGCCTGACCTAGGTTCAGAGTTAGTTAGCCAAACAAATCCTTACACTAGTGGCCTTTTCAGCATCAGCCCACGAAGCGCGGACTGAAGTCTCACCCGAAGCAGTATGGGGGGATGCTAGAACCAAGTTTCCACACCCTTGAGATGGATGTGATGTCGGATTATTCCAACTAGATCTGCCTTCATGCAGGTTTCTTTGCACCATGTTCTAACCTTCAACACCTTCGCGATCTGTTACAATTGACCTGTGTGCAACCCTAATTAGGGGCTGAGATGCTTTCGCGTTGTTAGGGCAGCGAACTGTTCTATTTCCAAAACTAGGCTAAGTATCTTACTTATCTTATTAACATATCTTAATTATCTTCACGTAAACATATATTATAACTTGAGTTCACTTAACCAATACAGTTATACACATTCATGCATTGTATAAGCATTAGAAATGAACTTCATACCCAATATAACAGATGCATAAAACAGGAAATAAAGACGCAGAATTGATAAAAACTTCTCTTTATTAATACTTCCATATGAATACAAACTTGACTTGCCCTGCACACTCAGCTACAGGGGTTCCCGCACTCAGTTGCAGACTATTAGGCCTCGGCGCACTCAGCTGTAGAGCCTCTTCCTATGCTACGACCCAAAACTAGACTTTACACTTCATGGCTATCTTGCATATATCTTCATTATTCCATCTATTTCTTAGATTAGATGCCTTTGACTACTTAGATCTTCGCTATATTTATACAATTCCATGGTCAGCAGACCATGGGCAGATCTTCTATAGCCAACATTATATTATCAAAATAAGGGCGAACAACCTTATGACTCTTTAACAACTATGTGCTCCGCGCCCACAAAATGCAAAGTCTTTACATTGTAATTACAAAGTTGGACCAAAATCTGGGATCTTAGCCCCAAAACTGCCCTTGGGGGATCCTGTGCCTAACAGCCCCCCAACAAAAACATCCTGACTCTCCCTTGAGTCACTCTGCAGGTGCGAAAATCTTAGCACGAAGACCTCCCAACTCTGATTGGATCACTACAAGTTCGGCAGCACACTGAGCGGCTGCCTGATGGACTTCCTCTACATGTTGTTTGGTGATCGTTGTTATTGAAATGCTGCCCTGAATCCTCTCTTGAGTTGCTTGCAATTGTACGAGCTTTGCTTCAATGGAGTTTGTAATTGTATACGCCTCATCGATCCATGGATGTAGGCGCGCTTCCAAAACTGCCTCTTTATACAAAGCGACATCCACCTGCTCCTTGAGCGCCTTTGCCTACTGCAACCTTGCAAGCCTCTATGTAAGGGAAACCATCTGTGTGGTCCCTTTTACCTCATCGTATCTCTATTGTAGCTTGTATGCCTCTGCCTCTAGGCACTCTATGTTTAGGTCCTCCTACAAGGTGGTGAGGACCTCGAATGCCTGTTCGAACAGCTTCATGCAGTCTGTCACTGCATTGTCAACCGCTGCCATTGTTGTTGTGACCGTGGTGGTACGTTGTTCTCTGACCTCTGACAGAGTTGAAGGTTGAGCCTTCAACTACAGTTCTACTATCTACAAGTTCAACTCTAGCTGAACCCTGACCATTTCTTCTCTTACGTTGCGCACCCCTGAGGCTAACTTACGGACGCATGCCTCCACCAGTTCCTCTACTTGAATGGTCAACTCCGAGACCATTTGGACGACTTCCTCCACAAGCTACATTATCTTCCTGTTCTACTCCACTGCCTCATTATGTTGCAGGCTCAACTACTCAATGTTGATGCACTGCTCACTCATTACTTGTATAGCGCGACTCTCTCTAGTCCAAAGTTCTGCAGTGACTCCATTAAGAAAAATATAGAGCATCTCCCGAGGGAGCACAACCATGTTTAATCAGACCCCTTTCAAACTACTGAGCATAGACCTATCTGCCTCATTTTCTGTAACGAGTGCTCCATCTAGTAGCACTATTGTGTTTGTCATCTTGGCACGCAACATTTCCTCGATAGCTGAAGTGTCGACTGCGAGGCTGGTGGATATTGTGCCAGCCTATGGAGTTCACATCTGAAATTCCTATATTTCTATCCATAGAGCCCCAATACCAACTGTTGTTGTTCCTCAAACTACTGGAGGACCTCCATGGTGACATCCCTCACTGTTTCATCGATATCGTGTAAACCCCCCTTAGTGAGGGTGATTGGGTCGAACAACGTCTTTGAGGCCTTTGTTTTCTTTCACGGTCCTACCTCCTCTCGTGGTCGCGGACATTTGAGCTGGGTGGACGTTGTCTGTGGGTTCGTGCCACCTTGTTCTGTATCGGTCTCTGGTTTAGGAGAAGGTGACTTCTATCCTTCAGGCTCTCCTTCTGTTGTTTTCTGCTATTGTTCTGCTAACTTCGCAGCATCGCGTGCCGCCTGGGCCTTACCCGTTACTTCTTCTTTCCTACGCTTTTCCATCAATTGTGCCATCCGCATTTTTGTCTCTTCCTTCTTCTGCTACGCGTCGGACTTCTCTACTTCCACCACAGAGTGAGCTGGAGTGCTCCACTCTGACGGCCAAGACTCAAGGACCGCAAAAATTACATCGTCGGGCGCTAAGTGGTAACTCATACCATGTCTTCATAGGGTCCTTCCGCGCCCTGATGAAGACATGGTGGAAGTTTGCTTTGAATTCCACAAAGCTCTGCAAATTGTTGTAGACTGTGGGCGATAACTGTAGCTTGCGATTGATCCCCATCCTGATGTTCATCTCCATAAGCACCCAAAATATCTTGCTCTCCCTTATCCTCTGCGTGTCCCTGGTTGCCTATAGAGAAGCATACTTCGCTGCCTCTGGAAGGTCCTACGCGATCGATGGGAACTAGCTATCTTCGGGAAACTCCCATGCCACCAATACTATCAACAATAGGAGCCATGCGTAGTGAAATGTTTTTCCCTGCTCTTGTGCCTTACGACAATTCACAAGGTACTCATCGCATAGATAGTTTGCCAAGTTGAACTGGACATCTTCTGCACATTGCACTGCTAGTGCAACCACTAGCACGAGCACTTCATCTGCATGGCACTTTTGCATCACCTTCCCTGCCAATATCTGTGTCACGACCTTGACTATAGGGTTTTTGATGCTGGAGATGGCATACCCTCACTTCTTCTTCTCCAACTTAAACTTCTTTTTCGTTTCCTCCGTGAGGGCCAAATTGCTACCTTTTTCCTTTGAAATATTTGTTGGGTCCTCCCCTGCGTAAGGTAGCCATGTAATCCAGTGAATCAGATGGTCTGTGATGGGGATGGGCTGCTTCAGCCACAAGCACCCATCATGCACCAAGCAGAGAAATTTCCTGATGACGAAAACAATCACCGGGGAGCGGTGGCAATGTGGCACCTAGAGTAGGTTTATCAACCCTGCTTTCTCAACACCTCCGAGCCATTTGCGTGGCTCCAACTCTATCATTCTAGCTGGCACATCTATCTTCTAGCACATTAGCTTTGCATCGCTAAATGTGGGAACTTCTCATGGTTTGCGAGGTCCCAATCTTCAAATTTCAATACGGGAACCTATCTCAAGTGCGCTCCTTCAAACACAATATTGTCTGGGAGAAGGGGAGTTTGTAGAGAGCTCTTGCTCTCATCTATATCCTTTGGAACCTTAGCTTTACCCTTTCATGGAGGAACATATTCTGGCACCCTGGTGATAGGGTCTGCGCCCTGGGTTTCGACTTCCATCTCTATATCCTCCTCCTCCACCAAGATTTCTTCAAACTCTTCCTCCTCATCTGCCTCCAGATTAATGGTCTTCCGCTTTTCCTCCAATGTGAGCTTGGTCCTCAGTGGATTTCTAGGTGAGACACGCACCGGCATGATGGCCTGCTTTTCCTTCTTAGGTCTCGGCATGCGTGGTGATTTAGGGACCTCACCGATTATTCCAACGCTCTCTGAGGCTTCTACTTCTGCAATTTCCTGCGTGGATTCATTGGCTGTCACTACTCCTGTGTCTATGGCTTCTTCAGGTGCTGACATCGTGCTATTACACAGTTCGCTCGGTGTCTCTAGTAATTGCTCAAACAATGAATTCGCTTTCAGAATATCGAACAAGTCTCGGTTCATGAATACCTGAGCGCGCAACAACTCAATTCTAAAATTGCCAAGTGTTGTTTGTTGGAAAACCACTTGTAATTTATAGAGCCTTTCGAATTTTAATTCTATCGTTCCCCCCACATTCGGTCCATTAATGCTATATTGGCAGCAGATTTTCAAGAATCTAGCCCATAAAGTTCGCCTTAAATTCCTGTCGCCTGCTCCATTTGGCCTCAAACCAAGCATCACATCATGAATAGTGACTGTAATGGTCACTTTCTAGTAGACCTACACGCTAGCGCAACTGTCTTCGCGCTATCGCAGACCCTATGACACTTCGCTACTGCATACAGTCTTGATATCGCGCAGTTCCCAGAAAGAGTAGTTTATAGTCCCATGCCTCCTTTCAGCTACCTAGAGTGCTAATATTGTGCTTTGGTCGGCTAATCAGGTGGTCAGGCCACCTATGTATAGCTTCAAATGACTGCCATTCAATTTTCCTGGGAAGGGATTGCCATTCAAACCAATTGTACCGCACAACCATTTGTAATCTCCTTAATAATATATGGCCCTAACCAGTGCATTCTAAATTTCCCTGGGAATTTATCAAACTTACTATCATACAACAAAACCATATCATTTACCTTGAATTTTCATAGCTTGATGTCTCAGTCGTGCCATGCCTTTTCACATTGCTTTTGGGCCTACTGATGGAATCCAGCTAAAAATCATTCCTCTTTGAGGTCTTCCAACTCCGTGAGCCTCTCCTCCAAGTCTCTGCGATCCGTCATACCTGTGAGCATTGCTATGCGCAGACTAGGCACGATATATTCCATAGGCATTACAACTTCCACTCCATAGACAAGTCTAAAAGGTGTCTGTCCCATCAATTTCTTGCATTTCGTCTGATAAGCCCATAACACTGCAGGTATGCGTAGGTCCCAATCACTTTGCTACGCATTGCATACCTTAGTCAGTGCGGTTTCAAGTACCTTGTTGAATGATTCTACTGTCCCGTTAGCCTGTGGGTGATACAGTGTGATCTTCTGATGATACACCTGAAAATCTTCCATCAATGTGTTGATAGTCTCATTCAAGAAGTGTGTACCACAATCACTCATTAAGATCTTCGGACACCCAAATCATATCAATACATGTTCAAATAGAAACTTTGTGGCAATCGTGTCTGTGCAATCCTTCACTAGTTGCACTTCTTCCCAATGAGTCAGATACTCTATCGCAATGATCATATACCTTGTGCCTATCTTTCCTTGAGGTTTAATAGGTCCTACAAAATCTATTGCCCACTTTTCGAAAGGTTGCAATGTCATTTTTGGATTCAAAAGCATCTCATCCCTCTGCGATGGCCTACCTATTCTCTAACATACGTCGCACGCCTTGCAATATGCTTTTGAATCCTGATGAAGGGTTGGCCACCACAACCCTACGCATATAATTTGTAACATGGTTGCTCTTCTTGCATAATGTCCTTCCAACATTAAGAGCCATCTGCAAGTTCGCCCCCCCAACACATGCTTATTGAACAAGTATTTTAACATGGATTACATGTGCCTCTACACAAGTTGGGGCTTTTCTCCATATTCCTGTGTCCACTTGGCCAGATGCATGTGCGGATCATCCCTAGCCATCATACTTGTCTATCAATCGCAACTTAGGCTTCACAAATCGTACTCACATCATTCTCCTACATTCACGCCAATCATCAAAGCTACCTTTGTGCATACCCCACCATCTCGGGGGCGTAGTGCGCAGTACCGAGTCCAAGGTTTGGAAGCATTGCTTTTCCGGCACCTCCCTTTCGAATGCATCCAAGAAGGTATCTACCTCATTTAGACCATCATAAGTAGGTAGATCTCTGACTTCTGTTGACACGCAGCGCAATGACTAGGTCATCATGTTACAATTCAACGTAGTTACTTCGTGTAACCGATTCTTCCATCATTCTAATTCTTCATCAAAATCCGAAGTGTAGGAACTCTCGCGCTCCCATGTAATCTGTCCATCTGCGATGGGATTCACCCAGTCTTAGTCTCATGTTTTTATCTTGTAGACACGGTCCAGATCATCATCACTCTCATAGTCGCGGACCAACTCCATAGAGTGAAATCCTTCAGCAAGGTCCAGGAGTATAATTACGCACAGTGACTTCTTTTCAAAGATCATTTTTCTCTTCTTCGGATTAATTACGCCGTTCATATCATTGGCCCCGTTAATTACAAAGAGCGCAGAGTAGGGATTGTTGTCATCAACAATATCTATTACTTCGAAATCTACCAGCGCTCGCTCCCTCAATATCCACAGTTATTCCCTGCAATCGCCCCATAGGTATTATTTTCTATTGATTTGCCATCCTTAACTGAATCGAAGACCATTGTAGTGTAGGTCTCCCCATTCGCTTCCATGTATGTTTCGGTAAAACATTTGTGTCTGATCCCAAGTCCATAATGACTTGGTCCATCTCATATTCTCCGATCTGTGCAGTTAGTCTTATTTCACAGCATGTCCTTGTGTTATGCTTTCCTATCTTCTGGACTACGCGTGGTTCTCCTGGGGCGGTCCCAGCGCATCTATTGATGAGCTCCTGTAACCCCTTTACAACCTTATTGTCACATAGTAGCTTCATACATGTTTCCAAGAAATTTGTTAGCATGGAGGGATCCATTTCTGACTAAGGCTGATATTTTCTCCCTGACGTGAAGGTCTCAGTGAAGGTCTTCTTAGCTTCCATGAATGTTTTCTGAGCATGCTCCAAATCAAACTCAGCTTCTTTCATTGAGGCTTTGCGAACCCAGGTACTATATTTTGGTTTTTCCCCTTGTCATCTCCCATCATGATTCCACTTCAGAGCACAATATTTACGTTCGGATCTTCCTCGCGTGGGTCAGACCTCAACATCTGTAGGTTCTGAGTCGGGGGAGGGGGTAGCGCTCCTTTGTCATGGATCCTAGCTATCAGTGTAGGACAATCTTCTGTCTCATGATCAAACAGTGTGCAATACTTGCATGACAAGCGCGTTGGATTAGTGCAATCATGGGCATAGTGTTCTGGCCCTCTGTAATTGTAGCAAATCAATTATCCATGACCTCTACCACGTCCTCCTCTACCTCGGCCTCATCCGCACCCCTGAAATCCTATCCATGCCATTCCTGCATTCTGGTCAAGGGACCACGTTTCGGCCTGAACTCTGTAAGCGGGAGTTCTATCCATCATCAATTCATAGCTCCTACAACTATGTTTTTCATGTCCCACCGACCTACAAAAGTTGCAAAACAACTATTACGAAGTTTCCATATACTTCTGTAATAAGTGACAATTGTCTGTGGCATGTTTTCCTGCTATTTGACAAATAACACACCACAAAACAAGTGCCACACTAGGTCCTGCTTCAACTTCTGGGCATAAATGCATCGATCCTCCTCCTGCAAAGTAATTCGTAAAAACCAGGCAGTGGTCTTTTTCATGACCCTGACTCTTCCATTTTACACACCATACTTCTTCGCACACTTTTGGTCTAACCGTCCTGTCCTATTTCAAACTCTACATCTCAAGCCACAAATTCTTCAGTTGTATGTGGATCTGATAAACTCCTAGGTTAGGATCCTACATCGGGGTCTCATGTAGCCTCATAGCGATCTCTAAGGCCTCCACCTGAGTTGTTATCTTCTCCTTAAATGTGGTAGTAGTGAAGCTACAAACCACTCGCGATGTTGTCCATTTGTCAGATTCATATTTTCTTTGCGAATTGTACATTTCAGCCTCTTATCCAGTTCCCAAGGAGTCTTGCCTGGTAGCATTGTGATCTCTTTGAAACCCACGATTAACTGTGCTTCAGATTTATGCTTGCTAAATTATCTATTTAGTGTTGCTTGGATATCTGTGACTCTCGCATTTGGGTTATCATTGGAGTACTTAATATACCTTGTTAGTGTGTGATCCTACAGGGTGCTAACTAGTGTTGCTTTCTTTATATGGTCATCTGTAACACCTTGCGCTTCCCATACAGCCCTTACAATGAACCAGAATTGGTTTGGATATTCATTTCCCAAACCTTTGAACACAAGAAAATTCACTGTGTTTGCCATATTGAATCGTGGTGGTGGTGGAGTTGGTACGAGCGAAGATGGAGGTGATGGCGATGAAGCCGGTGGTAGTGTGGGTGGAGGTGGTATTCGTAGAATTCTTTGTCTTATCAGGTGAATGGCACTCCATGGAGATACCTTCACAAGCTCTTCCTCGTCCCCTCGCGGAGATGAAATCAAGGGGCTATTTTTTGGACCCTTATTTCCTTCATTCCTATAAACCTTTCTGCTTCACGTAGCCCCGAACATCAAGGTAACTGCATAACCCGCTTTTCACACAACATCATTTTAATCCAAATATTCAGAGACTTTATGTACTTACCTTGCGGTCCTTTGAGAAAGCATCATTCTGCCTCATTATAGCTGACTAAGGTGTCGACCACGAACTCAGTAACAAATCCTCCTATAATACGATCGAGCCAATGATCGACGGTGCACACGATCTTATCCTCCGATGCTTCCAATCTCCGTACTAGCTCTGGGGTCCACACAATAGGACCGTCAAGCTTCCTCCTTCCTTGGATATCTGATAGCTTCGCAATCCACTCGTATAGCTTAGTAGGGAAGGACGCAAAAAATATTTTGTGGATCTTTGTATCCAAGTAGCTGTATAGCCACTCTTCTTTTGACAATTATAGGTTTCTATTCTCTTGTGTCATGAACTCATGAATTCTTCTATCCAACCAACCTTCAATTTCTTTCTTAGTTGGATTCCAATGATACGACATCACACATCTCTCGTGCAGATTTTGGTCCCGGCAACATAACCATTTGTTGGCTTATGGGGGCCTAACCTAGGTTCAAAGTTAGTTAACCAAACAAATCCCTACACTACTGGCCCTTTTAGCATCAGCACACGGAGCACAGACTGAAGTCTCACCTGAAGCAGTATGGGGGATGCTGGAACCAAGTTTTTGCACCCTTGAGATGGATTTGATGTCGGATTGTTCCAACTACTTCGTGCAGGTTTCTTCGTGCCCTATTCTAACCTTCAACACCTTCGTGATCCGTTACAATTGACCTTCGCGTAGCCCTAATCAAGGGTTGAGATGCTTTCGCGTTGCTAGGGCAGCGGACTGCGCTATTTCCCAATCTAGGCTAAGTATCTTACTTATCTTATTAACAGATCTTAATTATCTTCACGTAAACAGATATTCTAACTTGTGTTCACTTAACCAATACAATTATACACATTCACACATCGTATAAGCATTAGAAGTGAAATTCATACCCAATATAACTGTTGGGTTGTGTTATATTCTTTCCACAACTAGCCCACGTAGTTAACTAGGGGGTTTGAGGGGCAACCGTAACCCCACTCTATGGGGTCTGGGGTAGTGCCCCATAAAATTTTGTTTTTGGACCCTATGTTAGGTTGGGCGGACCCACCTATGGTTTTGTGCATGATTTTCGCACATGGTTTTGGACGCGATGGTTTTCGGTCCATGGTTTGGACGTGATGGTTTTTTGGTCCATGGTATTGGATGCTTTGGCATGTATAAATATGTATTGTAACATTGAAAGGAATATAATGAAAAATCAAGCTAGTAGTCCTGGTTTTGAGATCCAGGGGAAAATCTCTGTGTAGATCTGTTTTATGTGTTATGCTCTCGCTATTGTTTATTTTCTCTGTTTTAGAATTCTTATGCAGGTAATTTCTGTACGGGGTTAAAACCTACAATAACATATGCATAAAATAGGAAATAAAGACGCAGAATTGATAGAAACTTCTCTTTATTAATACTTCCATATGATTACAGACTCGACTCGCCTTGCACACTCAGCTGCAGGGGTCCACGCACTTAGTTGTGGACTACTAGGCCTCTGTGCACTTAGTTGCAGAGCCTCTTCCTACGCTACGACCCAAAACTAGACTTTACACTTCAAAGCTATCTCACACATATCTTCATTATTCCATCTACTTCTTAGATTATATGTCTTTGACTACTTAGAGCTTCGCTCTATTTATACAATTCCATGGTCTGCGGACCATGGGTAGATCTTCTACAACGAGCATTATATTATCAAAATAAGGATGGACAACCCTATGACTCTTTAACAACTACGCGCTTTGCGCCCACAAAATGTGGAGTATTTACATTGTAATTACAAATTTGGACCAAAATCTTGGCTCTTAGCCCCAAAACTACCCTTGGGGGATCCTGCACCCAACAGTTGCTCTCATGCTATGGGATACAAAACAACCAACAGCCCAAAGTCACTCTCACAAGCTTGCTTGCCAACGACCAGGGACGAAAGTTGCCAGTTTTGTGCCAGCAACCCCAAGATTTAAGCCACTTTTTCAGGCCCAGATCCCATGCCATTGCCTAGAATGGAGTGATATCTTAGAATCAGTAAAAATACAGGGAAACAATTATGTAAAAGAAATAAAGTGAACAGGACTATAATTATACCCCTACTATCCATGACAGGAATTTCATCAAACATATCATGAACATGTAACCTACATGTGTAAACAACAAAATTAAGTGTAGGGATCTCATACTTATCTAAGAATCACTATGAACCATTTTTCCCTCATGTCATTTGCAACATTATCATCTATTAGGTCATAGACACATTGTCCATTCATATACAAGTAAAAACATGTTGAGATCCATACATAGTTGTTGTCATAAAATATACATATGACTAGCATAATAAGAACAAAAATACCATAAACATATCAACCATCAAAATCCACATATACATCAATACATTTACACGTGAAAATAAATGGAATGAATTTCTCATTAATGAATGCAATGAACCAACCAGAGATGGGACTACCATGTTCCACCCAACCATAGATTGGTTGATCCAAGTCTCTCTTCATCCAATCAACCCCATGCCGTATTCCAAGCATGGATGTGGGACTCATAGAACACACCAAAAACACCAATCAACATGGATGCCACTAGAGTTCTTCACCTACAACATGAGGAATTTGAGTGTCTCCTAGCCTCTTAGTCTTTATTGTGCATCCACAGTCCGATCTAGGGATCACTAGGCTCTACATCGAGACATACTCTCCAGGCTTTACCACGCATCCCATCTCAGGACCACTAGGCCCAATGGAGCGAAAATCCACCTCTTGGCTTTATCGTATATCCCGCCATTCACCAGAAAGGATTCCTAGGCCCATCGAGGCACATAATTTGGCTTTACCATAACCCACAGTATGGTTTAGGGGTTACTAGGCTATTGGCTTCTTGATCCATAGTTTAGTTCAGGGGCCTCTCAGACCATGCATTTTTCAATTCGGAGATCCACCCCACTCAGATTTGAATCCAATCTAGCCATCCCACATAAACAGAATGATAGAACCTATCTCATCAAGGCTATTAGGAAATGGCAAGGCTAGGCTAAAAATACTGTCACATCTGGCAAAACCCATGCCATGGTAGAAAAAAAACACATGCAATCCCATGCATGTCAAATCTAGCAAGGAAAATCCACATGCAAGTTGATACCTGCAATGAAGCATGTTGTAGCTACTTGATCCCTCCTTTCCCTGCTTTATCTTTGCTTCCTCTTGCCTTCTTTTCCTTTCTTTCTTCAATGCCAAAGTGCTCCAAGAAACTCTAAGTGTCCAAGAGTGAGAGAGAGAGAGAATAATGAGAGAGCTCCAAAACTTAACTGACAAAAGGTTACCCACTGATCCTCATAAGTCTTTTTATGAATGAGGCCTCTATTTTCTTCATTTTCCTTTATTTTCCTTCACTTTCCTCCTCACATGAAACTTGTGACTTTTTACCTCCTTTTTCTCGTAATTTCCATTATTTTCATAAATAATTGTGCCAAAATTTCCATTTTGCCTTTCTAAGGCCTTAGCCATTGCCTTTGCCAATTTCCTTAGCCATAAACAACCAAATGAACACCCCCTAGGATGTTTTTCCCAACATTCAACTTGGAATAAGTGTCCCATCGACTGTGGTTATTTTTTTTAAATTTCATTACATAGAATTTTCACCGGGGTTGTTACAGAACCCTCCCCCTTGGGGGACACCATCCTCAGTATTCAATCACACATATACCTCAGCAATCTGCTAAAAGAAGACATATTGCTCATGGAGATTTATAACACAGCTTGATGCAGTATTTACAATGAAAGAATTTCTCAAAAGAAAAAACATCACGACAACATGGCAACATACTTCATAATGGAGCTTTATAACACAACTCATTGTGGTATTTATAATGATCATCCTGCTAAGTGCCAATCCACATGACATCATAACATCATGATAACATAACCACATGATAACATAATCATAATAACATGACCCCCATACCACATATTGGAGTTTTATAACATAGCTGATGGCAGTATTTACATCCATACACATATGTACATATAGCAACATCATCAAAATATATGTCAAAATCATATACCAAATCATATACCAAAACATGTATTAAAACATATACTAAACACCATATTTAAGCATATATCAAAACATCATATCAAAGCATATACCAAAACAACATAAAGCATATATGACACCACCATAAAGCATATATCAAACCACCATAAATCATATACCAAACCACCATATCGAAATTTCTTTGCCTCAACCAACAAACAAAGAAGGATACATAGACTGCATCTGATCCACCATCTCCCATTTAGCTTCATCAGGCCCAAAGTGCTTCCATTGCACTTTAACGTGCTCGATTGCTCGGTTCTGAAGCATGAGCACCTTTTTTTGCAATATACACTGAGGCTCCGGCTGGAATTCTCCATTTGGTTCCACCTACAATACAGACTAGTCAATCATATGATCAACATCCTTAACATACTTATTAAGCAAACGCACATGGAAAACATCATGGAATTTCACTATCAGAGGCAGTGCATGTTAATAGGCTACTGGCCCAATCCTCTCAATGATACTGAAGGGTCCACAAAACTGTGGTGCCATCTTCCTTGAATAACCTGTTCCTCTCTGCATAACTCTTCTTCCTATCTTGTGTTGCCTTTAGATTCTTCTTGATCACCTACTTCTCTTATTCCATGTCTGCCAAGATATCTGGTCCAATCAATACCCTGCTAACCGAATGACTCCAACTGATGGGAGTGTTACGATTCTGCCCATACAAAGCCTCAAAAGGACTCATCCTCAATTAATCTTGATAATCATTGTTGTATGCAAACTCTACCAAAGGGAGACACTCTTCACACTTCCTCTACTAATGAATCACATACATCCTCAACATGTCCTATAATATCCTATTGACCCTCTATGTCTGCCCATATGTCTGCAGATGATAAGTTGTATTGAAGGAAAACTTTGTGCCCAAACTTGCAAATAACTCCTTCCAAATCTTGGAAGTAAACTTTTCATCCCCATGTGACACAATCTTCTTCAGAACACCATGTCTTCTAACCACATTTCTGATGAATACCTATGTCACATCACTAGTTGAGAACATAGACTTCACTGGCATGAAGTGTGCAAACTTTGTTAACTTGTCCACAATGACCATGATGGAATCATGTTGTTTCACTGTCATCAACAACCTTGTGATGAAATCCATGGAAATAACCTCCCATTTCCACTCTGGAATCACAATCAATTGTATCAATCCACCTGGATGTTTACACTCTGCTTTCACTCACTAATAGTCAAAACACCTCGCCACAAACTCTTCTACATCCCTCTTCAAATGCAGAAAATAGTAGAATCTGTTCACCGCTGTCAGTTTCTTCTGATAACCTGGGTGACCCAAATATGGTTTTGCATGAAACTCCCTCAATATCACCTTCTTGAGCTCATTGTTATCCGGTACATATATTATGTCTTGGAACCTGACCAATACATCGGTTGTAAGACAATAATCCATGCTTGTGCCCTTGCGCCTGTACTTGTGCTTGTACCTATACTTCCACCTATACCTGTACCACTACATGTACCTGTACTTGCACCTATAGCTGTACCCTATACCTGTAATATAACCTGTACATGTACCAACACCTTGCTATAACCTGTGCACAATATCCATATACTTGACATGTTGTTGACCTACCTGCAAGATATTATCCTATAAGTCTGTCCCATGGGATCTCATAGCTACCAAGTGATGTTCCTGTACCTATCTACTAAGAGAATCTATCACCCTCTTCTCTTTACCTTTGATGTACCTGATCTCAAAATCAAACTCGTTGATCATGGCCAACCATTTAGCCTGCCTGGTGCTCAAACTCAGTTGATCAAACAAATAACTCAACCCAAAATGATCACTCATAAGTACAAACCTCCTTCCAAGAATATAGTGTCTCCGCATCTTCAATGCATGTATGATCACTGCTAACTCAAGATCATGTGTCGGGTAGTTTTTCTCATGCTCGTTTAGTTTCTGGGACTCATAGCATACCACATGTCCATCCTGCATAAGGACTCCACCAGGCCCTCTCTTTCAAGCATATGTGCCTAGCACAAACTCTTTGTTTGGATCTACAATCTGTAGCATTGGTGCATGTGTTAACAATTGATTAAGTTGCTCAAAGCTAGCCTCACACTCCTCTGTCCATTCAAACTTCTTACCTTTACTTTACAATGATGTGATAGGATAAGCAATATGCAAGAAGTTCCTAATGAATCTCCTATAATAGCTTGCCAGACCCATGAAAGATCTCACCTCATCCACACTCTTAGGAGCTACCCACTCCATGATTGCTCTTATCTTTTCTGGATCTACCATAATTCCCTCTTTGGAGACAACATGCCCTAAGTAGTGTACCTCACTTTGAAAGAATCTACACTTGTTGAGCTTAGAATACAACTAATGCTCTCTCAACAACCTCAACACTACTGCTAAATGCTCGGTATGCTCTTACTCATTTTTATAATATACCAGTATATCATCATGAACACAATAAAAAACTTATCCAAATATGGATGCAACACACTATTCATCAAACACAAGAATGTAGCTAGAGAATTAGTTAAGCCAAATGGAACAACAACAAAATCATAATGCCTATACCTGGTCTTGAACGCAGCCTTGTAAATGTCCTCCTCTTTGATGTGTACCTAATGTTATCCATATCTTAAGTCAATCTTTGAGAACATTGCTGCTCCCTTTAGTTGAATGAAAAAGTCATCGATCCTTGGAAAAGGGTACATGTTCTTGATAGTCACTTTGTTCAAATTCCTATAGTAAATTCATAATCTGAGAGTACCATATTTCTTCTTCATGAACAATAATGGTGTACCCCAAGGTGATACACTTAGCCTAATGTACCCCTTGTCCAACATTTCCTTCAACTACAACTTTAACTCAACCAACTTAGGTGTGCTCATCCTGTAAGGTGCTTTTGATGTTGGAGCTGCCCCTGGCACTAACTCAATAGAAAATTATACCTCTCTATCAGGTGGAAACTCTGTTATGTCCTCAGGAAATACATCCTAAAACTGCTGCAAAACTAGGAACTTGTTCAACACATCTAAATCCTCAACCTCCTTACCCTTATCATTAGAAATATGTATTGCAAATAGCTTGCACCCCTTCCCGCGGCTTTGCATTGCTTGCATAGTTGTCACCATCCTAGCTAATGTGGCTTTCTTCTTACCCTATAAGACTCTTGGTTCCCCATTGTCATCAACACACTTAATAGCTTTATTATAGCAGTATTTCTTGGTTCTATGAAGATACGACCAATCCATTCCCAACAACATATTGTATGATCCCAACGGTAATACATTTAGATGTGTTGCAAAATAAAATGCACAAGCTCTTACCCAATGGTGAACTCGCTTCTTTTGACCTGTAGCCAATTGCACTAACCAAGACTTTGCATGAAATTCTTTACTCAAACCACACTTATCCACCAAGTTAGGACTAACATAGCTATAACTAGATCCAGGTTCAATAAAAATAGAAATAACTTGATCACAAAGCTTATCATCCATCTCAATGATAGAAGTATGGTGTTATGCCTGCCTGTTGTCCACTGCCGCATAGATACATGGAGTACTCTGACCAACATCCCCAACAGTTTTTGCCTCTTTTGCACTGTATATCTTAGAACTACCACCCTGATACTGCGGACAATCTCTCCTAAGGTTCTCCTCACCACATGTCCAACACTCCAACTGACTAGTGCCCTCATGTCTATGTTGTTGTTGTTCTTGTTGTGACCCATGTCCATGTCTAGCTGCATTAAAATTACTTTGTGGTGCCATATTTTCCTTCCCATCTTCATTCTGAGGCTTTGTTCTCTTAGTTTCCATTTACTTTTACCTTTGTCCTTCCCTTTTCATCCTTGCTGAGATTCATTCTTATGCTTTGATTATTCAGAGCAACCTTCAATTTTCCAATGACTTCCTCAAGTGACCAAGGCTCGTCATACTCAATCTAATCTCTAAATTCTAATGGAAAACAACTAACAAATTTATGAAATTTATTTAGTAACATATGGTACATGCCTCAATAGCTCCAGAAACTTGGTCGTGTACTCTCAATCTATCATTGATCCCATCTTTAGCTCATAGAATTCCTTAGCCTTACTGTCGTAGTACCTCTCTGATAAGTACTTCTTCTTGAAAATCATCTAGAATTCCCACCAACACAAGTCATCTGTCATGATGTCTCTAACCGGCTTAACATCTTCCCACCATATGTTTACTTTAACTTTCAAGCTTAAGATAGTTATTTTCACCTTCATGTTATCTGTGTACTCATGCAACTCAAAGAATTTGTTCATCCCAAGTATCCAAACCTCTGCATCTTCCGGCTTTTTCACATCTCCATCAAAACTAGGCAATTTTTCTTTCTTGAATTCATTTAAAAGTATCCCCTATCATTCATCTTGTAAGGATGATAGTGATGACAATCATGATGTTTATCAGAACCAGAACTAGAATAGTACCTGTAATTATCACCCCTCCTATCTCTCACTATAGATAATGCAAGGAGAACCATGCCTCTAATGCCAACGTGATAATACATCATGGAAAAGGGCAGATAAAGCATCTTATCAGATCAGGTGTGATAGTAGACATTGAAGGGGTTCACACTACTGTTGACTTTGAAGTAATATAAATTGTGAATGACAATAACCCCTATCATGCATTACTTGGACTTGATTGGGCATTTGATAAAATGGCTATAATTAATCTAAAGAAGAGATAAATGATATTCAAAGGGAATAATATGAGGGTAATTAGTCCCTTGGATCCATCAGAAGGAGAAAGGTATACAGAATCAATTAGAGAAGAGTATTGCGCAATTGATATAGATACTATCTGTCAATTAAAAACAAAGGAACAAGATTTTGCTAACCCTACTACAAAAGGCAAGTTAAATAGGGAGCATGATAGTTCTTGTGCATCAGACTTAGAAGAAGAATTGGAGAATTGGCAGAACAGATTACATGTAGTATCTACAAGGCGTTGTGCAAGAGTTACTAAATCAATTCATTGCATGACATCTGAGGTATGTAACTTGCATTCTTATAATGGCTTGGGTGATGTGAATGTTTTTCTTCATGATTATGAGGAAGAGGTTCTAGAAATTCAATAGTTGTTAGCTTTGGATAGAACCCTAAAAGCTACTCCTGTTAGATGGTGGGTTACACATAAGAAGAATATAGGAGGTTGGCAGGAATTTCGAAGGTTGTTGTGAATAAGATTTGGTCATATCAACATAGAGATGGAATTGAAATATGATGGTGAAACCAGTCCCATGGAGCATATCCGGTTGTGTACTACAACATGGAAGGATATTCCACAACAAGAATGGGTACATGGGTTTATTCATACATTGGAAACAATTCCTCAGAATTGGTACCTGGAAATAGAGTTTCGACATGGTACTGTGAATTGGTCATATATGGTTGATGGGTTTATATTGACATTTAGCTTTGAAGATGATTTTCCATATATAGATTCAGCCCTTCAGATAGTTAAGAAGAAGATATTTGAGAATTCAACTCCAAGGACATGGAAACAACATGATTGGGTTGCACAAATAGAACATGCACTAGAAAGTTATAATCTTATTGTAGAAGAAGAAGAAGATCCCCACAACATTGAAATAGCAGAATCAGAAGGACACCACGAAGTAAATGGACCTAAGTCAGAGATACAATGATCTCTCACTGTATCAGATCTATCCAACCTGTGTCTACCAGGATACCTACTTCCATATGCCCCATTAGTTCCATCCTCATGTCCATGATTTACCTGAAGTGGCCCTTGTTGGTGCAATTCTAACAAACTCTGAAGAATTATAGCATTAACCTTTTCCTGTTTCTCTTGTGCCTGTATGATCTAGTCATTATCTATCTTACAACTCCTTATCTCTTCCTTTAAGCTTCTCAGTGTAACTATCAAATCATAAGTACTGCCAACACCATATTTCTCTTTGGATTTGTAGAGAGAGTCTTTGTAGTCAACCATCTTGCTAGCCATTTGATATTTCTTCCTCCAATGCATAATATGTAAGATAAACCAGATCACAATAAATCAACGTAGATTAGTATAGCTCGAGGAGGATACCTTGTCTGCAAGATCACCAAATCAGTGTGATACATGTATAACATAATCATAACAACATATAGACATACACAAATAAATGTATCAACACATAAACATCACTCTAGCTAGAGTCCAGTCATCGATGCAAGACCATATCAACAAGGGATGCTATGACCTCATGCAAGACAGAAAAAATTACTCCATTATACACATTTCCACATGCAACCAACAATATGCATAGGCAATGCCTAGTCAACTACACATACGCGTAAACGCATATAGTTGAACATAAGTGATCAATTCTTGTACTAAACCTACAAGACTGATACATGTAATCAAATTATTCAAGAATTTAACCTAAAATACAAGGATGTAAGTAAGTGACATAAAATCAACATGTAAGTGACATATAATCCATATGCAACCAGTCACATACTCATAACAAATACACTTCACGAAATTAATATCAAATTCTCCATGATAACCATACTACAACCATAATCATGTAGAAAATCTGTGATAGGTTAACCTAATAATACAATATAAATCAAAGAAGAATACTATAACCTACTTCTACTATCAATTTGCGGAAGCTTAAAGATTGAGATGAACAATATAACCAGAAGAAGAAGAATCAATGACACAATACACATGAAAATACTTTGGGGAAAGTCTCAAATGAAAACCCCACACTGTTGTATTATCATACATGGTGGAAATATATAGGAATTATACAAAGCCTTAGCTCTCACAGCTAGCCAGCTCTTAGTACAATCCTCACAAATTCTCACAGGCAATCTTGGCTTCTCTCCAGCCTTCCTCTCTGCCCTCCAAGCTCCTACTTCCTTGCATTGTTCCTTGTGGATGATTTTCCTATTACCAAGTGGAAAAACCCAGCCTTCAAAACTCCGCAATCCTCAAGGATGAATCCTTGACTGCATGCATGAGTTTTATCCATGAGAAAACACATGCCACTGATAGTACACTATCCTTGAACATTAATCTCAACTAGATCTTTCTCAGAATAGACATGTACGAGTTTCTGATGAGGGAATCATCGATTAACTAGAGTATCACTAGTTGAGTAAATTAATGCATCAACTGACTGTTAACTCACTATTAGTTCCTCAAACAGTTTGGAACTAATTTAACTGGACTTAACTCAGTAAACTGAGTTAACTAATTACAACTCAAATAAAACTCAATATTATCTCCTTAATTTAAGGGATAACTCTTGCATGACTTTAGAAAGACTTCTAACTTGAATTTCTCTAGCTAATTAATTTAAAATAAATTAATTAATTATCCAAGTAGCTGTTAAGGCTAAATTTGATTTTAATTCACAATTTAATTCAAGGACAAATTAAATTGGAATATTCTTGTTGCTATATTTCAACAGTCCATCTCAACAAGAAAGGGATTATCTGCCACTCTGATCCTGTCTCTATGGAACTTGAATTTACACTTTGACAATGCCTTTGTCAAAATGTCAGTTGTTGAAAAGTGGCAACAAGTAATTGCTAAAAATAGAAGTGTTAAAAATAGCACTGCTAAAAATAGCAGTCTGGGTACTAGTGCTAGATTGGGCAACAGGGAATGAAAAATGGAAGTGCTAAAAATAGAAGTTCTATATTTTGCAGTTCAATGTGGATTCCTATTTTAGTTAGTCCCTCGACTAGAAATAGGAAGTAAAATTCAAATTTGATATTAACAGCAGTTTGTAAATTAATTAATTGATTCAGTTTGAGTTAATTAGTTAAGGAATTATGAACTTGAATTCTATGTGAGGACATGCCACAGTTTCTCCTTTGATTGAGGGATTTAACCATCAGTTAAAGGATGAGGATGAGTTGTAATTATGGGTTGTAATTAGTTGGCTCATTTAATTGAGTCAAGTCTAGTTAGATTAATTTAACAAGTTGTTAAATTAATGAGATTCAGTTTGTTAATGCTTGCATGCATGTAACAATTGGTATTTTCAGATAATTGAATATTATAACTTAAATAACTCATGCATGTCAGTTCAGACAGAGACCTAGTTGAGATCAGAGAAGGGACAATGTACTATCAGTTGGATGAATATTTTTCCTATAAAGGAAGCTCATCCATGATGAGGATTTATCTCCTTCAAGTTAGTGCAGTTAGATCAGAGGTTAGTGAGTGTGTGAAGAGACCAATTCACACAGGTGGCAGCACTGGACCTCAAGGAAACTGCACAAGGAAATAGGAGGCTTGGAGGGCAGAGGAGAAGGTTTATGAGAAGCCTTTGACTATCTATGAGCAGCAGAGGGATTGTACTGAGAGTTGGATAGCTTCTGAGCTAAGGCTTTGTGTAATCCAGACTACATTTCCACTTGTATGATAATATAGAGATTGGGTTTTAGGCAGGTGCTTTCCCCGGGTAAATTCTTCTGTGTTATGTGTGATTGATTCCTTCTTATCAGATATAGGTGTTCTTATTGATGTTTCTCATGGTTGATTAAGCTTCAGCTAAATTGTTTGTAGAAGTAGATCAAGTGTTTTGCTTTAGTAAATTGCATTACCAGGTTGATCTACAGGTGGGAAATTTCTACATGGTATCAGGGCTAGCTAATTTGTAGAAAAATTTCTACATGGTATCAAAGCTAGCTAATTTGTAGGAAAAATTCTACAAAATTCTACATCAGCATCTTGCTCCTCTGTCGAAATATACTGCAACAACATGATCCTCCTCGCTACATAGTCTCTGAGATGATGATACTGGATGTCGATGTGCTTGGATCTATCATGAAATACTGGATACTCAGATAGTTTGATACAACTCTGATTATCACAATAGATCACAGTTGGATCCATCCTTTGATCAAACAAACCAACTAGGATTTTCCGCATCTAGATGGCCTCACATGTTGCCTGACTTGCAACCATGTATTCAGCCTTTGTCACGCTGAGTGCAACCAACCTTTGTTTCCTTCTTTACAAAGAAACTGCCGCTGACCCAAGGTTGAAAATCCCTCCTAATGTGCTCTTCCAATTTGATGGACTCCCTACCCAATTTGCATCACTGAAGCCCTGTAGCTTCACTCCCTTTGTCCGTCTATACCATAATCCATACTAAGATGTGCCTTTGAGGTATCTCAATACATTCTTTGCTGCCTTCCAAAACATCTTGGTAGGCTGAACCATCACTTGACTCAACTAGTTCACCACATAGCACAAATTTGTTCATGTGTTCACTAAGTACATCAGTGAACCCACAAGTTGTCTGTACACAGTAGCTTCTACCACTTCTCTTGAGGTAGCAACCTCCTTCCTCTAGTTACCTGCTAGAGGAGTCTGCATGGGCTTGCACTTCTCCATGTGGAATCTCCTGAGTATCTCGTTGGCATACTTGCCCTAAGACACAAACAACTCCCCAACCTTCTGCCACACTTCCATGCCAAGGAAGTAATGCATGAGACCCATGTCTTTAATCTCGAATTCTCTTGCACGGTCCTCCTTGGAAGACACGATCAACTGATCATCACTAGTCAATATGAGATCATCAACATAAACTACGATGATCAACAGCTTACCTTTCACCATGATGTGCTATAGGTTCGCATCCGCTTCACTCTTTGTGAAGCCCAACCCAGTGAAGTTGTTGTCTATCTTGGTGTACCAAGCATGAGGTGCTTACTTCAGCCCATACAACGCTCTCGTGAGTTGGCACACATGTGACTCATGATCAAAGGTCTCAAAACCTTCCGGGTGCTCTATGTACACCTCTTCCTCAATCTGGCCATTGAGGAATGCAGTCTTCAGATCCATCTGATGGATCTTCCAACCCATCTGTGCTGATAGTGCCAACATAGATCTGATAGACGAGTACCTTGTGATAGGATAAAAAGTCTCATCATAGTCAATCCCCTCGACCTGTGAAAAGCCACAGGCAATAAATCTTGCCTTATGCTTCTCCACACTACCATCAACAGCTTGTGTTACCTTGTAAAGCCAATGAGAACTCACAATTGACTTGTTCTTTGGTCTCGGAACCACGTCCCAAACAGTGTTACGAACTATGGAGTCATACTCCTCCACCATAGCATCAAACCAAATCGGTTGCTACACTGCTTCCTCAAAGGAAGATGACTCGGTCTCAACACATTCCCCAACAAGGTCCATGTATCCAGTGTACCTCTTAGGTGACCTCCTCTGTCCGCACTGAGAAGATGGTGCTCCCACATTCTCTCTCGCATCCTCCAACAATCTGCCAGCTTCTCTTGTGCACTTTCGTCCATCTCTCGAAGACTCTGCTTAAGTGGATGTCTCCACTCCTGGAACCTCTGCATGCATTTTCCCTACATCAGTCTGAGGCTCCTCCTCCTTAGGAACCAACAGTTCCTCCACAGCCTATAGTTGGAGCTCCTTCTCAAAGGGAAACTCGCATGGGCTTCTGCTCATCAAACTTGAGATCTTTGTAAACCACTGTCCTCTAACTAGTAGGCAAGTACACCCAATAGTGGTGAGGTGTATCAGTGTACCCCACAAATATCCCCAACTCTGTTGTCGGCTCAAGATTCTTCCATGCATCCTTTGTCACATGGAAATATGCCGATGAGCCAAAGATCCTGAAGTGACCCACATCTGGTCTCTTACCATAGAAAGCTTCATGGGGTGTCTTCATCCCAAGTATGCGATGCGAGCTTCTATTCTGCAAATAGACCGATGTGTTCCATGCCTCAGCCCACAAGTGAAGTGGTAGGCCTTGGTCATGTAGCATTGCCCATGCTACCCCTATAATAGTTATGTTCTTCCTCTCAGCCACCCCATTCTTCTGTGGGTTATGAGGTGCCATCAACTCTCGTTTAATTCCTTCCGCTGCACAGAAGTCCTTAAACTCTTGAGAGACATATTCTCCACTGTTGTCGCTTCTCAAGGCCTTGATCTTCTTCCTGACTCTTTCTCGACCAATGCTTTGAACTCACAAAACTTTGTGAAAGTTTGGTCCTTCTTCTGCATGAAATAAATCCAACATTTATGAGAATATTCATCAATGAAAATCACATAGTAACTTTGCTTGACAATGGATTCCATCGAGAATGGTCCACACAAATCAGTATGAACTCGCTCTAAAATAGCCTCTGCTTGACTATCTCGATCATGAATTGAAGACTTGGTGTACTTTCCCAAGGTACAACCTATGCATGTGTCAACTTGCTTAAGTTTACCTTTGGGAAGTCCTGTAGATATCTGCTGCATTATCTTCAAAGTGCCATGATGCAAATGGCCCAATCGCCTATGCCACAACTCGCCAATGTCTTGGCTTTGCACCAATTCTACTTTCATACTCAATGTTGCACAATCATCTACCTCTAGCTTATAGAGATTCTTCACCCGAACCCCTATCCTCTTGGTCTGACCCTTGGCTATGTGTCTTAGGAATGTCTTTCCTTTACTGAAGACAACATCGTAGCCTTTGTCCTCCAACATTACGACCGATACCAAGTTCTTCTTCAGTGCAGGAACATGCGTCACATCTATCAAGGTGAGAGGAGCTCCATGCTCCCTTTGAAAAGCAATTGTACCCACTCCTGAAACACTATACCTTCCATCGTCACCCATCTCTATGCGCATCTTGAGGTCTTTCTCCTCCAAGGCACTAAATAAATTTTTATCACTGGTCATGTGGAATGAGGATCCACTGCCAAGATACCAGACACAACCCATCATCGATAACACCATGCATGCAGTGAGGGTAAAGTCCATTTTGAACTGAGAGGCTAATGCCTCACCTTCCGATCCTTCCAAGGATGCCTTCTTGGACTTCTTTGATGGGAAATTAGTCGCATAATGTCCCATCTTGTGACAATTAAAGCACTATTACTTTAGAAATGTCACCCTTCTTCCCTTCATGAGAAGAATTCGATTTGAAATGGGAAGCCTTCCCCTTCCCTTTCCTTGCCTTACTTGCTAAGGCCAGATTTTCTTCATCATCATTCTTGGATGAAGAACCATCTCGTGTGCTCCTCCTAATCTCCTCCTAGATAATATCTAACCACACTTGTTCCCAATCTGGCAATTTCTCCCTTCCATTCATAGAGTCTTGTTAGCTATTCCAACTCTTTGGAAAGCCAAGGAGAGCGAGGCTCACCATATCATCATCAACAATAGTTATTCCCACACTACCAAGCTCATCTCTGCAGGTGGTGAGTTTGTTCATAAATGTGGAAGTAGTATCGCCCTTTTCCACCTTGATTCTTCGAATCTTATCCTTGAGCGCCAATTTCCTCTGGTCGCTACTGTTCTGGTAGAGTTCCTTCAATGTCTTCCACATTGAAAATAGAGTATCCCTCCCATGGAGACTCGAGATAATATGGTCTCGAACTCCCTCAAGGATGATCCGTCTTGCCTTCACCACACACTTCTTCCACTCAGCGAACTCTTGTGCATTAGTTGAAGCTAGCTTTGGGATTTCTTGATCAATGAATTCCTTCTGGACATTGTCTTCTAATGCAGCCTCCATTCTATCTTTCCATGCTATGTAATTCAAGCTACCTTCCAAGGCATACTCGAGTCTCAAGCCATAGAATTCCATTGACCAACCTTGAAGTATGATATGGATTCGATTTTCACCTGCAACCTTGAACTTCAAATTTCGAATGCTCTTCTCAGTATATTGTTCACAGCTCTGATACCATGTGGAAAATATGTGATAGGTTAACCGAATAATGCAATATAAATCAAAGCATAATACTGTAACCTACTTCTACTATCAACTTGCAGAAGCTTAAAGATCAAGCTGAACAATATAACCAGAAGAAGAAGAATCAATGGCACAATACAAATGAAAATACTTTGGGAAAAGTCTCAGATAAAAACCCCACGCTATTGTATTATCATACATGTTAGAAATACATAGGAAATATACAAAGCCTTAGCTCTCATAGCTAGCTAGCTCTCAATACAATCCTCACAGATGCTCATAGGAAATCTTGGATTCTCTCTAGCCTTCCTCTCTGCCCTCCAAGCTCCTATTTCCTTGCATTGTTCATTGTGGATGATTTTCCTATTACCAAGTGGAAAAACCCAACCTTCAAAACTACGCAATCCTCAAGGATAAATCCTTGACTGCATGCATGAGTTTTATCCATGAGAAAACACATGCAACTAATAGTACACTATCCTTGAACATTAATCTCAACTGGGTCTTTCTCAAAATAGACATGCATGAGTTTCTGATGAGGAAATCTTCAGTTAACTGGAGTGTAGCACTAGTTGAGTGCATTAATGCATCAACTGACTGTTAACTCACTATTAGTTCCTCAAACAGTTTGGAACTAATTTAACTAGACTTAACTCAGTAAACTAAGTTAACTAATTACAAATCAAATATAACTCAATCTTATCTCCTTAATTCAAGGGATAAATCTTGCATGACTTTAGAAAGACTTCTAACTTGAATTTCTCCAACTAATAAATTTAAAATTAATTAATTAATTATTTCCAAGTAGCTGTTAAGACTAAATTCGATTTTAATTCAATGACAAATTAAATTGGAATATTCTTGTTGCCATATTTCAACAAATAAATCATTAAGCCATTGTAAGAAGCACATGAAATGCAAGTGTAAGAAACACACATGCAACTGACATGCATGCATGACCAACACACACCACCCATCTAGTCCGAGAATTGAAACATGCTCTGATACCACTCTGTAACACCATCCTCCCACATCCACCCAAGTAACCATGCCAATCAGAGTAAACATGAGATGAGAGGCTACTATGATCAGATTCGACCTCCTATGTGACCTTAAGGAAGTGAAATCGATGGAACATCACACATAGTCATCCAACATCATCAACATAACCCTTAGGAGACAAGTCAACGACTCAGGCACCCTGTCCTCGGGTCTCACTATCGTTCTGCATCTCTTAGGCCATAGTCACCCTCATGCTATGGGCAAGAGAGCAACTAGCAACCCAAATGTCTGCCAGCGACGACCAAAATTGCTAGTTTTGTGCTAGCGACCCCGGGATTTAAGCCACTTTTTTAGGCCTAGAGCTTAGGCCACTACCCAGAATGGAGTGATATCTTAGAATCAGTGAAAATATAGAGAAACAATGATACAAAAGCAATAAACCGAACAAGACTATAACCAGACCCCTACTAGCCATGACAGACATTTCATCAAACATATCAGCAACATGTAACCTGCAGGTGTAAACAACATAATTAAGTGTAGGGATATCATACTTATCTAAGAATCGTTATGAACCATTGTTCCATCATGTCATTTGTTGTGTTATCATCTATTGGGTCTTAGACACATTATCCATTCATATACAAGTAAAAACATGTTGAGAGCCATACATAGTTGTTATCATAAAATATACATATAACCAGCATAATAGGAACATAAATACCATAACAATATCAGCCATAAAAATCCACATATACATCAATACATTTACACATGAAAATCAAGGGGATGAATTTATCATTAATGAATGCAATTAACCAACCGAAGATGGGACTACCACATTCCATCCAACCATAGATTGGCTGAGCCAACTCTCTCTTCAGCCAATCACCACCATGCCATATTCCAAGCATGAATTTGGGACTCATAAAACACACCAAAAACACCAATCAACATGGATGCCACTGGATTTCTCCACCTACACCATGAGGAATTTGAGTGCCTTCTAGTCTCTCAGGCTTTACTGTGCATCCATAGTCTGATCTAGAGATCACTAGGCCCTATACCGAGACATACTCTCTGGGATTTACCATGCATACCATCCCGGGACCACTAGGCCCAACAGAGATAAAATCCAACTCTTGGATTTACCATATATCCCGCCATTCACTGGCAAGGATTCCTAGGCCCATCGAGGCACACAATCTAGCTTTACTGCAACCCACAGTCTGGTTCAGGGGTTACTAAGCTAGTGGCTTCGTGATCCATAGTATGATTCAGGTACCACTCAGACCATGTGTTTTTCAATTCCGAGATCCACCCCACTCAGCTTCAAATCCAATCCGACCATCCCACATAAACCGAATGAGAGAACCCATCTCATCAAGGCTATCAGGAAATGACAAGGCTAGGTTGAAAATATTGTCACGTATGGCAAAACCCATGCCATGGTAGAAAGGAAACACATGCAATCTCATTCATGCCAAATGTAGCAAGGAAATTACACATACAGGTCGATACCTACAATGAACCATGTTGTAGCTGCTTGATCTTGCCTTTCCCTGCTCTATCTTTGCTTCTTCTTGCCTTTTTGCCTTTATTTCTCGAGTGCCAAAGTGTTCCAAGAAACTCTAAGTGTCCAAGAGTGAGAGAGAGAGAGAGAGAATAATGAGAGAGCTCCAAAACTCAGCTGACAAAAGGTTACCCACCGACCCTCAGAAGCCTTTTTAGGAATGCTACCTGTATTTTCTTCATTTTCCACTATTTTATTTCATTTTCCTCCTCACATGCAACCTGTGACCTTTCACCTCATTTTTCTCCTAATTTCCATTATTTTCATAAATAATTGTGCCAAAAATTCCATTTTGTCTTTCCAAAGCCTTAATCATTGCCTTTGCCAATTTCCTTGGGCATAAACAACCAAATGAACACCCCTTAGGATGTCTTGCCCAACATTCAGTTTGGAATAAGTGTCCCATCGACCGTGGTTATTGTTTTTAACTTTTATTACATGGAATTTTAACCAAGGCTATTACACTATCTATTTGACAAAATGTGTACCATGTATTAGGCATGTCTTGGTCAAGATCTTGCTTGAATGTTTGTTGTTTAGATACTTTATCACCTGAGAATTGACTCTGGAAAGTTATGGGAAATTTTGGGTAGTGTCCTGTAGGCTAACCCTAAAAAACATGGCATAAATATTACCACTGCATGCACAAAACTTGAAGATTTTGGTCCTAAACACATGCATGAAGGCTTATGAGGTGCGGTTGTAGCCTCCCAATTGCATCCACAATGTTTAATGGGTACGGTTCTGGTGTAAAGCTTGTGGAAATGGGTTCTAGCTCAAGGATTGATAACTAAGGGTGTTTGTTAGGTTACTAAATGGTCTAGTGTCTCTGAGGAATGGTTATATGTGTTCCGGTTTGTAGGCTCCACTTCCATAACTGAAACTTCAAGGTCAAGTCATATCATAGTAGCTCTCATCTCATGTTTACACTTGAGAGCTTGTAAAAGAGAGAAATGTGGGATGGGGTGGCTACATGTTGGTATCAAAGCGAGGTTGCAACATTAGATATTGGGGTACATGTAGATGGTTATGGTTATCATGTGTGCAGTTATTGTTGCAATTTGTATTATTATATGATGCATCATGATGTTGATATTATATAATATTATATATATATATATATATATTATATATAATATATATTTATATATATATATTATAGATATATAATAATATATTAGATATATAGCATGCTAATCTATACTGAGTTACAGATGTGATAGCCTCCCTTGAGATATACTGAGATATGGCACCCTTTCTTGACTTGTTAGCTAAAAGGAAAGATATATCTGTTTGAATGGTAACCTCACTAACTTGCTTCAAACATATTAAGGGTGAAAAACAAAAAATAAATTTTGATTGTCTTCTATTTGGTTTATCTAACATAGTATGCTTGCAAGAAATGGAAGATCAAATATGAAGAGCATAGTAGTGGACCACAGTTCAAATGACTCCCCTTACAATCCTGATGTGAAATCAATGGAATGGGAAAGGTCAGTTGAGCAACAAGGAGGAGAGTATTCTCCTGATCTAACAGATATGTTGAGGAGTATGAAGGAAGTGATTCGAAGTTGTAAGGAATATAATAACAAGTTGATTGAGGCACAAGAAAGACTTTCTAGACCTCAAGAAAAGCAAGTCGAGGTTGATGTAGTGATTCTTCATAGCCTTTCATATTTGCAGAAGTAGGGACAACTCAAGAACAATCATGAAGATAGACAAGAGGACAAGACAAATGGGGTAGATGGTGGTAGGTCTCAAAAGAAATACATTATGGACCGAGATGATACAGTCAGAGGTGGAAGATCTTTGGATGAGTTCACGAAATCCAAACCTCCTACTTTTGATGGGGAAGTGAAGAAATCAAAGGATGTAGAAGCATGGTTGGTTGGGATGAAGAAGCTCTTCATATTGCATGCTTATTCAGAGAACATGAAAGCCAAGTCTGCTATCTTCAGTCTCAAGGGAAAAACAAATATTTTGTGGGAATATTTTAAGCATGTTAGAGGCATCAAGGAAGAGGAGCTAAGTTGACATGTGTTTAAAAGACTCTTCATGAAGAAGTACTTGTCTGAGAGATACCATGATAGGAAGGTCAAGGAATTCTATGAGCTTGACATGGGTCTCATGACAGATGAAGAGTAGACGACCAAGTTTCTGGAGTTGTTGAGGTATGTACCCTATCTCAAGGATGACAAAACAAAGGTCCAAAGGTTCATCAATGGATTTCCTTTAACATTTAAAGATTAGATTGAGTATGATGAGTCTTGGTCATTGGAGGAGGTCATCGTGAAGTTGAAGCATTGTTATGAGCAGTCTAAGCGCAAGCCCAAGTTCAAACGTGAATAAAAAAGTAATGAGAAGACTAAAGGAAAATGGCCTAAGAAGTGAGGAATATCTCAGGATGCAGATGATAGAAAATGTGGAACCTCATAAAAAGTTCAATGCAATTGAGAGAGGACAAGGGTCTCAGCTTGAGGAGGAGTAGAATAAGGGCAATGGTTTGAAACCTTTGAGGTATTGTACTTGTGGTGGAGCGCATTGCAAGAGGGATTGTCCATCACATCAAGGTGGTAGGCCTAAGATCTACGATGCTTAGGAGGCACAGAGAGTTGGGGATGTTGGTTAGAGTATTCCTCAAATTTATGCAACAGTGGATAATAGGCAGATAGATCATGAGACATCCATTATTGAGATGGAAAGTAAGCTTTGTGATCAAGTTGTTTATATTTTTATTGATTCTAGATCTAATTATAGTTATATTAGTCATGACCTAGTGGATTAGTGCCAATTGAGTAAAGAAGTGCATGCAAAATCTTGGTTGATGAAGTTAGCTACAAGAACCAAGAGAAGAGCTCGTCAATGGATAAGATATTATGCATTTGAGCTTAATAGCGTGCCTACATCAACACATCTAAATGTGGTTCCTTTGAGATCATATAACATGCTTTTGGGTATGGAATGATTGTTCATTCACATAACCAAGATGAATTGTTATGACAAGCTCTAAAGGACTTTCATGCTCTCTACTATGGTGAAAGACTTCATCTTTTTGAATTTTAAGAATGTTTTAGAAATTAAAAAATAAGGATAAACCCAATTAAGGGTAAACTCAATTGTGACTTTGGTCTGATTCCAAAATCCGCCAATAAACTTCCTACATTAGAATACATTTGAAAATGTCTTAAATCCATGGATTTTAACTTTCAATAAATAAATAAATAAAAATATATATATATAAAACACCAACGGGAATCCCGTCCCTAGTATTACGAGTGGCGTTGTGGGCGCAGTTTACACTTGAATTATATGATAAGTAAAATGTCTGCTATTAAAATCAAAGGAGATGGCCAGAATGATTAAGAGAAACATTTCCAGGCTTCTGCTGGACATAAACAGGATATTGAGCAAGTGGATAGATCCTCTCTTTGAAAAAATGGCCGATATTTTGTTTTTTTAACAGGAATCAACTATTCGAGGTGTCTATGCCGACATGTCTGCCCAACGTTTTAAGAGTTTCGATCCCGCTGCAGCGAAAACAACGTTCCAAGTCAATGTTGACGGCTTTAACCCGACGACGCCCAGCCTGGGATCGAACCCTCGCCGACCCTGCCTATTTATCCCCAAATTCTATCCATCCCAATATCACCAGTTTTACTCATGGCTTCGATCCATCTTTTCCTGATCGCTGCTGTCATCGTGTGCTTCTGCCAATTTCCTGCACATGCATTCCGCAAGCGCTCGACGGTCCTTGTCACGCGGGTCTCCAAAGAACCCGTGACGCTGCATTACACCGTCGAGATCGCGCAGGGAACCCCTATTCGAGTCCTGCAATTAATGCTAGACATCGAGCATGACTACATGTGGCTGCCATGCAACAACAAAAGCTACACATCCTCTACTTACCGCCCTGTCGACTGCGTTACGAAACTCTGCAAGTCGTATCAGCATTCAGCCTGTGGCGTCTGTTACGCTGCCCGCGGCCCGGGCTGTAACAACCACACCTGCACCGTGCCCGGCCAAGGCACAACCCGTTTCGAAGTCGGGCAGGACAACGTGGCGCTTGTCATCAGCGACGGTTCGGCTACCGACCCCCTCGTTCGGTTCCCCCGTGTGGCCTTCGCCTGCGCCGTTAAAGGAGATCTCTCCAAGTTGCCTGAGGGAGCCGCTGGCGTTGCCGGGATGAGCTCGTCCACACTGGCACTACCTGCTCAGCTTGCTGCTGTGGGTGAGTTTAGTCTCAAGTTTGCCATGTGTCTGACAAGTGAAAATTCACAGGGTTATCTCTTCTTTGGTGACGGGCCGCTAGTTTTCCATCCTTTGATGGGAGAAGGTGGCACAGACCTCTCCCGCCACCTCATCCGCACTCCGTTTATCAAGAATTCCGTCTACCCCAACCTCTTTTATATCGGTGTTCGGGGACTCAAAGTCAACGGTGTCCGGGTCGCAATCGATGCGGATAAGCTGAGAATCGGCGCCGGCGGTAGCGGCGGCACCAAGCTGAGCACCGTCACGAGCTACACGCAACTCGCCACGCCCATCTACAACTCCCTGGTGCGCACGTTCACCAAGGCCGCTGGGCAAATGAATATCTCGCGCGTTGCCTCGGTGCCCCCCTTCGGTGCCTGTTTCGATCCAACCGGCATGTTGGGCACTTCTGTGGGGCCTACCGTGCCGACGATCGACATTCTGTTGCAGGGCACGGCTACAACTACTTGGAGGATATTTGGAGCTAATTCCATGGTGGGGATCAACGGGACGGTGCTTTGTCTAGCTTTTGTTGACGCAGGTGAAGATCCAGTGGCATCGATTGTGATGGGGACTTACCAGTTTCAGCAAACTCTCGTTCAATTTGATGTTTCCAAGTCAACATTCGGGGTCTCTCCTTACCTGCTCTCCTTAAAAACAAAAACAAGATGTTCCAATTTCAATTTCACAGCTTCTATGTGATGAATCCTTTGAACAGAGACGGAACATGAACACAATAAATAAGAAAAACGAGTTTTCCTCTTTTCTCCCTACTTTCTGTAGAGCGCATCAAACTTGGTGCCTGGACTTTGAATCTTGTCCAGAAATCCTGCATGTGTAGAACTAGCTATATCGTTTTTCTATAACTCAATGAATAAAAAAGATTAAGATATATTCATAATCTCTTTCAAATCTACTAAACCTTGATTTAGTCAAGTTTTTTAGGTGATATCTTTGTTTAATCTTAAAAAGACAACATTCCCTCTTCTAGGGAGATGGCTTCCTTTGAGAGATAGTTAACCTTGTGATTGAATTCTTTGTATCTATGGAAAAAGGAAAATCTCCTGAAAGAGAGCTTAAATCTCTAGTATCCTTTCCAAAATGGCCTCCAAAACTATGTTGGAGTTTTGCTTTTATCATTTGCTTAATCCATCACCAATTTGGAGTCCCCAATGATTTGGAGCTTTTTTACTTATTAGCAACAATTTCGAGTAGAATCTAAAGGGCATATATCTTTATTATGTTATTATTTCCCTTACTAAGTCTTTTTTTTCTAGAGAAATGGAACCAATATATTATATTTTAAAGTTTATTCCTAAAGGCCTTGGCCTTGGATGAACCTCCATACATTCTGGCTTCTATTGCTTCAACAAAATGAAACATATATTTTATATCATGTTTCCCTTGCCCTTTTGGGATTACTATTTTTCACTAGGAGAATGATGTCAATCCCTTCTTCTTCCACTCTCATGTCCAAATAAAATTATAGCATTATTATTAGATTTTGTTAAATATTCCTTTCAAAATCCAATCAAGGGGCATTTAATACACTGGGATGACCTCTTTGAGTAATTTGACTAGCAATTGCACCAAATGTTGCAAAGGGAACGTCGTAAGGCAGTAGCCTAGGAAAGAGCAGCACTCATAGTGAAAGTGTCAATTGCAACATTTAGAGAAAAAAATCAAGGATGCGGTTAATAATCAAAATCGATCTTGAAAACTTTGGTAAAGCTAAAACATAATTCTATGTATGGAACCACCTTTAAGATAATTCCAAATATGGAAACTATGTTCTCAACTATGTGTTAAGCACCTAGCCATGTTCTCTACCTGGCTTGGAAGGGGAGGGAGGTGTATACTAGTCAGTTATGAATCCTCTGTCATTAAAATATATCAACTGAGGATTTTCCTTAAAAAGGGTCGTAGGCAAACAATGGGTGCAACTAATCCATGGCTTCATAAATATTTTACATAATGAATTTGCCAAATTTTAAGGCTAATGCAATAGGACTGTAGTTTTCTCTCATTCATAGCAACAATCCAGTGAGACACTTTAAAATTCAATCTTAGCAGAGATGACTCATTTGAGTCGGCCATCCTTAAGTGTCAATGTCTAAAAATCGACTAAGAACATGCCATGTCATGGCTGCCTCCAAAAATGACAGATTCTTCAACCAATTCTCATCCTCATGCTCCCATATAAATATCTCAACTTTGGCATTTAGGGATCCATGGCTGCTAGATCTTTCAAACTTGGATTCCACTAAAATAACTGTCTTGCCAATTAGGTCACCACTATACACAATTGTCTGAACTGGGTCACCATTATATGAAGTTATGCGAACTAGGTTACTCCTATTTACATTTATCAGTCACTGTTATATCCAGTGACCTTTCGTTAATGATTGGTTGAAAAATCTACATTTACGAATTAAGGAAAATGGCTACATTTTGACAAAATTGAAAACTTCACAAAACGGTCCTATAATTTGTGATGAGGTCGTGAAAGAGGTGGATGAAGAGCGTGGAGTGCCCATTGTTGATCTAGAGGTAAAGTTCCTAGTAGTTCCAAGGCTCTCATGTTAGTACTTTCAGTTCGTCTTGCCTTGCCTCGTGGTTAAGGGCATAGGAGCGGGATTCAAAATTGAGATCTAACTATCTTACTCTTGGGCATGAACGTGATCATGTCCTCAGATTGCATGATTTATCCATGTTGGATTTTTTGGTCCCCTATTCCTTGAAGGCATGTGCATATGATAGTTCCTGGGCAACATTCTAGCACCGCACTCTCGTCTTAGACCTGTGTGTAGAATGTGGGTGTTGAAAGGGAAGGTCTTGTGGACTTGGTCAAGGAAATATCTCAAGGATCATATACAACCTTAAGAACAAAGGATCCAAATGTACAGGAGTGAAAACTCATGTATAGGGTGCATCCGTCCCCTATATTGAATATGGATCTATTATGGGTTTATGTACATTATTCATTTCTCATTGTTCAATGAATGCAATAGGTTGATTAAATGAAAAGAACAACACATTTTACTTTTAAATACTCTTTACATCAGAATTAGATGGATTAATCTAATTATATTAGTAATCACGCAGACATTCTTCGTACACAAAGAAAATGAAAATTATGTATATGGTATAGATTATTATCTACGTAGTGTCTCAGACTTTTCCTGCTAGCATTATCATATGTTACACAACCTAGAGGGTATAGGTAATTAATTACTTAAACTATACATCTAAACAAATTACAAGTTAATAATAAGGAATCTAACTAAAGATATAAATATGCTACTTAGTATTTCAAAAAGGTGCTCAACATCCTTAAAATAAAAAATAAAAAATAACTAAAATTGGTTCTGGTGTGTACGGTCTAGCTAGCATAGGATATGTTTCGGTGGTTTGCGAACCATTTCCAGACTTTCAGGGTTTGTTTTCGTGGAAAATCCTGCACAGATTTGGCTTGCAGATCCAGTAACACATCACAAAAGCGTCTGATGCCATTTCAAATTGGGATTTCCAATTAGGTTAAATAAATCCAAGTGATTAAGTTCAAAAGAACAATCAATAAATGCAACCTTATTTAATGTTTAGTTCTTCCCGTGAGTAGGTAGTTTGTCAAGTAAATTCTGAAGATTCTGGTTTCCCAAGAAGTAGTTTCGATCAATTCCAATAGAAACGTTCTGAGATGTTGATTATATCTATATTAAACATGTGGTTGGAATGGGTCATGGACATAATCCTCACCTCAACTAGGTTGGTAAAGGTAATTGGTAATTAGGTAAGTAGTTAAATGAGAGTCTGCCTTGAAGGTTCTTCCTTCTTAATCCATCCCGTCTACCCAGTACTTGCTTCTAATATAAGGTATTCTAGCATTACCTCCCTCCAAAGTACCTCATGATCTAGGGTTTATAAAGATCTATTTTTGGCAGGTAAAGAGTAGGTAAAAAAGGGGTTATGCCTGCCATATCTTGACTGCAATTTCATGTTCTGGTTTTTTTGGCTTTATCCATTAATAGGTTGGGCAATTCAGACCTTTGGGCCTCAGTAATTAGTAATTCTATTAAATAAACACACCAAAACCATGCCTGACATACCACGATTGGGGTGGGACAGTCATTCAACATTCATCGAGGAAAGCCAATAAGAGCTCATACCAAGAAGACAACTAAGACTGATAGAAAGAAGAGAAAAAATCATAGACTAAGAGATTGATACAAACTATTCCTGCCAAAGAGAAGAGAATGAAACCAATACTATCATGCAGAGCTTAATCTTAACTGCCTAATACTCTTCTTACTACAGGATCCTGACTAGTGCTTGTGAAGTGGTGGGTGGTTGAGATAATAAGGATTGTGCAACTTTATGCTTGATACTCTTCTTACTACATGATCCTAACCTGGGCTTGTGCAGTGGCAAGCGGCTGAGATAATAGGGCAGTGGCATGCAGTTGAGATAATAGGGCTTGTGCAGCCGCGAGCGGTTGAGATGATAGTTAGTTAAACAACAATGAAGGAGTCAGCTAACAGTTTAGAGAGGTGACCCATCCAATGGTGGAATATATTTTAACCATCTAACATCAAATCAGATGGAGCATAACAAGTACAACTAAGAATTGGGGGGATTTCTTCTTAGAGGGAATGCCTTATGGCGTAACTAGAACTAAATGACCACTACATGAAAGTCATCTATTGTTCTATGTTTTTAGCCTTTTTTAGTATTAGGTAAGTTCCACTTCTAGTCCTCCTTGAGGTACACTTTTTCCTTGAGGTGGAACTCCACTTAATTAAACTTAACCTTGAAAATGGAGAACATGAAAGGAAAAATATAATTAATATAGAGATTCTTAGGCTTGGAGAGGCCTTAAAAATTTACTAGAGACTTGTTGTAATTGATTATCATACTTGTGGCCACGCCAAAAAGATATATGAATTCTTTTAGTTTGTCCACCATGTGCTTTGAGTCATCATATAAAATAAGGATGTCATCTATAAAGCGTAAATGCAAAACATAACAATAATTGTCAATTAAGATACATTTCAAAGAGTTATTCACTGAGGTAGCTTGGAGAGACCTACTTAGCCCTTTTGCTGCTAGGAAAATAAGCAAATAAGAGAGTGGATGTCCCCATCAAATACCTCTTTCAGATTTGAAGAAGGGAGAAGCCAATTGTAAAACCACCAATACCAAGCTTGGGTGTGTGCCCACAAAACATGTGACAAATAGAGATGAAGTAACCAATCGACCAATTTTATGGCACACTTAGTCCCCTCACAAGGCTATTTGGATGATGTAGTGAAAAATTTTGTCACCTTGGGTGTGTAAATGTGTCAAGGGACCCATGCCTAAGACATATCATGTACACCAAGTGCACGGGTGTGACATGCCTATACAGGAAAAATATTGGATGAGAGGTTGGAATGGTGCTTTGTCGATGTTCACATGACCTTTGGAGGTTGATGCCACCCATCATATGATTTAGTGGGGTATATAGATTGAAGATTTCATTGGTTATCTTGTTGAAGAACAATCCCATGTGAAAATGGATGAGAGGTTGAATTGTTCTAATACAGAAGAATGTGACCCTTCATGGAGGAGAGGTCACATACAAATTCCAAGGTGGAGCAAACCAAAAGGAGGGAACTCATTTGTTGCATGGAATACAAAAATCACGTGGTATGAGATTCAATGAATAGAGAGCACATAGTTTGAGGAAAACAAAGGAGACATGATACATGAATTGTAGAGGAGGAAAGTGACCACATGGGTTGAGTTGCAACTGAGTAAATCACTATTGGAGGGGTTGCATAGGTCGTGAGTTGTGATAGCATGAGAAAGAGTTGCAATGACCATTGATGTGTGTATGTGATCCAGGTGGTTATTGGTGGCCACCCAACTATTCCACTTGGACCCCACCATTGTTTCTTTTAGTTTTTGATTTTCCTTAGTTGTAGCACAGTTTACTATTTTTGGGATTTCTTCAGGTCCTGAACTTCCGGAGCTATTTTGAGGATCTAAACGATTTTTTTTGGGAAAACCACAAGTGGCAAATATAAGTTTTCAACTCGGTATTCGTTGGCAGCAGTTTTAGTCCTCGAATAGATCTTTTTAACGAGGTATATCTGTTGGGTTGTGTTATATTCTTTCCATGACTAACCTACGTAGTGAACCGGGGGGTTAGAGGGGGGGCGGAGCCCCCTCTTCGTTGTGGCGATTGCGCAGCGGGGGGGTTTGAGGGGGGAGGGTAGCCCCCCTCTACGGGGTTCGGGGCAGCGCCCCGAGACATTTTCTTTTGGACCCTATATTAGGTTGGGCGAACCTACCTATGGTTTTCGGTCCATGGTTTTGGACGCGATGGTTTTCGGTTTATGGTATTGGATGCTTCGGCATGTATAAATATGTATTGTAACATTGAAAGGAATGTAATGAAAAATCAAGCTGGTAGTCTCGGTTTTGAGATCCAGTGGGAAATATCTGTGTATATGTGTTTTATGTGTTATGCTCTCGCATTTTTAATTTTCCTGTGATTTAGAATTCATATGCAGGTAATTTATGTGCGGGGTTAAAACCTACATTTGGTATCAGAGCTGTTTTGGCTTCAAGGGGACGCCTTTGTTGCTGAGGGGTTTCGCTCGGGCCTGTGGTAGACCCTGTTCAGTGGAGATCTGCGAGATCGATTCTGGTGGTGAAAGAAGATGGCGAGCAGCGG
>APFE031124743.1:0-16063 GCA_000404065.3 Pinus taeda
TAATTAACGCATGTATGTATGGACTATTTTGTATGTGTTTGTAAGAATCTTATCGAAGCGTGTTGTTGGTATAACACATCACTTTGGATTGTCGACTATCATGATTTCCATCTCATGATGTCTTTCTACTCATGTGTTCCCTTTCAAGCTGCATGTTATCACAGGCTTCTAAGGGGTGCACGTTTCTCCCCTTCCATGTGTTAGAGCCTTTCATTCACCTTCCTTGACTTGCTGCAAGGTCACACCCTTGCTTCCAATAAGGACATCTTAATTACCTCTGCATGCAACCGCAGTTAAGGTGATATGTACTACCCACTGCTAGGACTCGTACTCCAAGAGGTCTGAGGTCTAGTTGGGATTTCTTACCGGGGAGATCCCCTGATATGTTGGTGGGTCCAGCACCATTAACATTTTTGACACTAGAACGAGGTCTAGATGACAAGATGAGTCCTGACATCCTATTTTGAATCTTCTCACATCTATCATGGATATTTTTATAGTGAACCCTCTGCAGTGTTTGTCCAACGCACATCCCTTTGAAGTCATGAGGGAGTTCTTTGATGACTTGTCAGTACTCACGTATAATGGTGAAGGCAATGTGGCCTAGCCTGAGCACTTATATGAATTACTTGCATTCATGGAGAATGAGGAAGGTTTTGATGAAGTATAGGTCAGCATGCTGCTTGCATACACACTTCACGAATTCCTGTTGCTATGGTGCCGCAAACTGCCTCTGAATTGTGTGCACTCATTTAAGTAGTTCAATGATCTAATCAAATATGTTTTCCGTCATTTTAATTCTGAAGCTCTTGGCAAAAAAAATGTTAAAAAAACAGAAGGCCCCACATGAATCGCCTATGGATTGTTGGAAGCACTTTCATCTACTCATGTTTGAAGCTCCGAAAAGGCAAATGAAATTCCAACATCTTATGGACAAATTTGAATATGTCTCTCATAAATCACTTTGTCCCAAAGTGAAGAAAAAACTCAAACCCCGCTCAACATACTTTGGTGATGGAGTTGTGCAATCTCAAGTGGACATAGTTGATGTCACAAGTGACTATCCACCTTCCCCTCATCAAACAACTCCACCCCTGCAAAGTGATGTGGGATAACATGAACACAAGAATATTCAACTGGTACATGCTCCCACCCTCACTACTCTTAATTTCTGTGCAGATATGGTTGGGAATCCCATGGGTTGTCATATGCACTTGTTACCTCGACCTCTGTCTCCATGTTCTATTGATCCTCTAGATTGTACTGTCTTGTGTTCTTCCGTTCCGGACTCTACACCCGTTGTGAACAAGGATCGAGCTATCGACAGAGTTGATGTTGCACAACCAACTTGCGATGTCATTTACGATGAGTATGAAGAATCTGAGCATGAACCTACGATGAAGGGTGACCTCCTTTTGTCCGCACCTCCTTTGATTTTTCTTGACATCTTTGGTGATTATTCTATCTCTAATTTTCCTTGTGTAAATCCATCCATAGATGCATCTACTTCTAATCATTTGAAAAACACACCCGATGTTAGTCCATCATTTGACAGCATAGAGGAAAATTATTTTTATTGAAAATTCACTTGATTCTCCATCTACTTTTTCCGGAAACACAAAGGGTGAAAATTCTTGCTTCTCATCTACCCCTCTGTTTGATTCATCAGATCATGAGGATGTCGATGAACTCATTGATTTTTATGATCGTAGTTGTCATGATCTATTTACTCCTATATTTGATAATAATTTTGATTCAATCATTGTTGATCTTTCAAAGCCACCTGTTTATGATGCTTTATCTATCGATGAAGTCGAAACCCCACAGGTTGTCGAGGCACTTCAGCCCGAGCTAATGGTTATGTCAGGCCCTCATTGTCCTGAGGTTAGTTTCACTTTCGATTAGGAAATTGTTGAAACACCCAAGGCTCCTCATCACTCACCTATATGCATTGAAGATAAATCCAACATATAGATTACCCTCCCTCCACCTGGATCACATGATCCCATTGCTCATGCATTGGAGGAATCATACACAACAAGCACACTTGCAAGACGTAAGTTGTCTCTTTTTCTCATGTTTTCTTTCCTGTCACAATCAATAGAGTGCATATGCTTATCATATGTACGTAGTGTGTCACAACACCAGGGTAAGTCCACAAAATCCTTTTTGTGTGCTTTTACTCTTTTCTTTTATATGGACGCATTTAAACCCGGAGAGTGTTGGGCTTCATTGTAATATCTTTCATGTTTGTTGGTTCACTTGACTATGCTTTTCATGAACCATGCCTTCACCAACATGGGTCAACCAATGTGTCAGTGGTTGCATTGGAAATGTCACTTCATGAGAACAAACCCATGTATCGTTAGCTTAGGGGTAGGAGTAGTGTTTTCTTTATGTCTTGCTTGCTTGCATGCATGTTTGTCTTCTTACTTTGATTGTTTGTTTGCTTGGATATTTTCTTTGCTTACTTGTTTTTATTTCGCATTTGCTTCTACCCTTTGTTTTATTGTTTTGTTTGCGTGTTTACACCTGTAGGTTAGTTTCACATAAAACCGTGTGTGACTCTTAAGACAAGCATGGTAAAGTACAAGAGGACTTGTAATGCTATCAACACTTGGTTATCTGTCGTCTTCTCTCTTTATGCAAAAATTGGTGTCTTTAGTCAATGATACACCAATGGAAAATACATTATGTTTGAATTGAATCTTTCTGAAAACACAACACTTGCGTTCTAACTAGTACCACCTACTATAGTTGGTTGTTTTTGGGTTAACCCTTGTCAACTCAATCAAGTAGAATAGGGTGAAGGGGAAAGACTTGACAAGTATGTTAGATGGATACATAACATATTCTCTGAGGGAACAACCTTTTCTGCTCTCAATAATTTGGTATCCCTCTTCCGCCTATGAAATAAATAAGTGCCTATGCATTTTTCTTTGAAAAATAAAAAATGTAAAAAAATGAAAATGTGAAAATTTTGAAAAAATGAATAAGGCGAAAGAAGAGAAAGGCTTCTTGCGCAGAGAGGTGATGCAAGTAACGCCATTGGGGTGTTGACCAGGCTCATTGGCAGCGGAGAGATTCTTGTGTTCTTGCGTGACTCCTTCGGGTAGTGTCCAGGCCTTCTAGCAATAGAGCAACACCAGAGATGAAACTTAAACTTTGACAACTATATTATTTGTGCACCAATATACCCCACATCCCCAATTGAAACAACTAAGTTGACTTGGCTTGGAATGTGTGTTGACCGATCAATAGCATGGAAAGTGATACATCTTTCGCTCAAGCTAGTGTGGAAACAAATATGATCAAAGAATCGAACAATAATTCCAGAGGAGTTAGACATGATTTTCACGAAACAAGGTTCATTTAGAGATATGGAGTTTTACCAGTGCGTTGCCAATGTTGTAACGGCTACAACCATCCTCCAAAAATTTTCTTAGCTTCGTTTTGGAGCCTCCCTACCAACCATCCTTAGCACCATGTCTTGCACTTCCCAAATACATATTCTTTCAATTGAGTTTCTTGGCTTATCAGCTTCTTTTTTCTAATTTGTTTGCCTTTCACCCGCAAGATGACATCCCGTGACTTGGTCTTCAACTCGTTCCTTTGAGAATTGCACAGAACTAGAGGGAAACCAACCTTGCCCTCCATAATTGCATAGATCATCAAGGCAACCTGTTGCTCTCCAGAAATGCGCAGAGCAAGCAGAATACCTTCCTCCTGAAAATTGCGCAAAGAATCCCATCACTAGGCTTCCTCCCAGAATTTGTGTAGTTCTAGCTGATAGCCTTCACATCAGTCCAGAAATTGCACAGGCCTTGAGGGGCAGCCAGAGCCACTCAACCCAGAAACTGTTTAGAATTCACTCAAGGGCTTGCAATGCGTTGCATGTGCTCCCAAGTTGACTAGTTCCCTTCAGGACTACTCAATCTTGCTTTGCATGCATGGGTTGCTTCTTCCTGAAAAAGCAAAAAGCAAAAAACAAAAAGCATCCCTAGATTTTAGGGATCTATTTTTAGCAACTGAAGGTTACATGCAAAAGTCGTTTTAGAAACCTTCCACCAAGTGTCGCTTTTTCTTAGATTTTTGGTATGCGCATCATAAGCCTCAATCTTTTCAAAACTATTTATTCAAATCTTTAGAGCTCATTCTTCACTTTGATCTTGGAGCTTGGCATTCCTGTCGCATCTAGGAGCATTCGAAACACTGAGCTCAGATTTTTCCGAATAAGTTTGCTTTTTGTATTTCGGTTTGTCTAAGTGTTGTTTGCTTGGTTTTGTTGAACGTTTTATGTCATTTTAACGCATGTTAGCTTGTAGAAGCATTGTTTCAAGTTTTCCATTGCATCGCCTTGCTGTTGCATGCATGACATTATTTCTGCACTAATGGTCATCGTTCCGGTGACTCTCTTCACACACTTCGTTGTCTTCCTATTTTACTGAATCATGCACTCACTGATTACATTAATGTTCATTCACTCATGTCCACAGTGAGTTTCACACATGCATTCAGTCCTTATTGTTTTCAGTCATCTGTTGGTGAGTCTGAGCTGCCTTGGCCCAAATCTTGCCTTGCCCATCTTGCACTTCACATTTCTAGGATGGAAGCCCATGCCTTGCTCCCAAAAATTGCCCAAATCTTTCCTCACATTGGCCTCTCAGCATTTCTCTGAGCAATTCTAAGAGGCAGTGCCTCAGTTGGCCCCCAGAATTGTGCCATGCAGTTTTACCAGGTTGCAAACATGCTAATTGAAATTGCACATTACATAGTTTTAGTCCTAACCAAGACAAGCTGGACTGTGCTCTACATAGTTTCAGTAGTTAGTCAGCTCAATGACAGTCCAGACTATTTTCTGTTCAGTTCTAGCAGTTAGTCTCTGAGTGAAAATTGCGCAAATCTTCTAGTTAGTCACCTAGGTTTGTTGCATGTCAATCCTCAAGTTACTTTTGGTATTTAACTGATAATTGTGCTTTCCATGAGTGTTTCTCTATCTCCAGGTATCTTAAGTGTTCAATAGTCTCTCAGCGGTACAGGTATAATGGTTTCCAAGAGAGCAGGGTCAAAGGACACCATTGATAGCACAACAGGAGATGTGGTTGAACAAGTGTCTATGAGCTTGCCCATTTATGAAGACACTAAGTTCTTCATAGACAAGGAGAGCAAGATGAAATGGCAGGACATCAATGACATATTTTCATGCACCTTTGAGGAGAATCTGGAGGACCTTGGTTTCTATGTCAACATACACAAGTCTGGCTTGTACCAGATTGCATGCAGGTATCCCGCGTTTCCATGCGCGGACATGATCCACTAGATTTCTCACATACTGATCTAGAGACAATGGTGTTGAGAAATCCAAGTGGAACATAACTTGCTACCTTCAGGGAAAAGAATTTTTAGGAGATGTACCACTTACTGTAGCCGGTGGTCGCAATGGATGCACCCTTCACTAAGCCCAGCAGCAGTGCAAACTCAAGAAACATCTTGAAGAGCTAGGTGAAAGAACCATCTAAGTTGAGGACAACACCCAACCAAGTTTACAAGACAAGGATATTGCGGAAGACTTATCAGGTCTTGGTCATCTTCACATGTCACTTATACGACTAAGAGAGTACATAGACCTTCCCGTAGAGTTGGGTGATTGTGTTGGATCAACTGGAAAATGAAGGGAGACCTTTCAATTGGTCCAAAATGTTGGCTCTACAACTGAAGGGACAAGTAAAAAAATCCCAACATCCACCCAAGGGTTAGCAAGCAAATATTTTCATGACTGCTTACATACTTGATGCAATCTGTGCCCTTTAGTAGTTCCTAGGCTTAGGTTGGGCATGGACACCTTTAGAAACCGCTATGTACACCTATTGTGTGTTGTTCTCTGAGTGCATCTTTTGTGGAGTTATAATACAACTATCTTACCACTTCGTCACCCCAATGTATAGGATGATCTTTGAGCAGGATCTACCTTGCATGTCACAGACAGTGATGGAGGTATTGATTAACATAGCATATTGGTATGCCTCACCCCTTGGCACCTTCATCTAGATGTACAATGCAGAGAAGGCTCTGCATGTTTTACCAAAGTTTTTCATGGATAAGCTATTCATGCAAGAGGTTTCATACCACATCTCAACAGGGTTGTCAGCAAGACTGCACATGAAGAACAAGGCACCTTGGCTTGCCCTTCCTTTGCAAATCGAGTTGTATGAGATCCAAAATCTAAGGGGCACACTTCTCTCCCCTTCCATGTATTAGAGCCTTTCATGCACCTTCCTTGACTTGCTGCAAGGTCACACTGTTGCTTCCAACAAGAACATATTACTTACGTCTGCTCGCAACTGCAGTCAAGGCGATACCGTACTACCCACTACTGGGACTCCTACTCCAAACGGTCTGAGGTATACTTGGGCTTCTTACTGGTGAGATCCCCTGACATGTTGGTAGGTCCAACACCATCAATAGAAACCCAAAGGAATATTCACAAACAATGTTAAAGCAACTAAAATTTTTGGTCTCTTCTATGTTACTTTCTTATAGTAATCCAAGTAGAAACCAATAATATTGCAACAAACAAAATCTATTAACTATGTCTTATCCTCAAAGATCCTCAGATTCCTACTTCTCCAAACTCCCTGTTGATTTTCCAATGCTTTATGCTTAGCATGATCACTTATTCCAATTATTATTCAATTAGAAATCAATTTATCCAATAAATTAAATATCCCAGTAACAATAAGAAATTGTAGAGAGTGTTTTCCTCCACAATGTCCCACATTGAGAGGAATTGACAGAGGTAACCACAGACCAAGATTTCAGTTTAGTAGCTAGCCCTACCAAACCAGAGAGGGCTCTCTCTATAAGATCATAGCCAAAGAATTGTCTAGAATATAAAAGGATTTTAGGCTAGATATGTTAGGCTCACGTAAGTTTTGACAATTTAAGGTTTTGATGTTGGACAAGGGATGAAAACCAGGTAACTAGGTCAAAGGATCAAAAGGGTAACAACAACAAAGATATAAAGGATCAAGGTAGCAATAGTTTTGTGATGGCTTAAGGTTTTCCAGTGTAGTGCAGTGTAGTGTTTAGAAGAAACAAGAGGCCTTAATGAGCATATACATCATGAATTCAATAAGAAAGAAAGAAAATAACACATAATGTTATTCCCATCAAAACAGAGCTTTTGCAAAGAATTATGCTTATAAATTTTAAGGAAACCCATTGTAGAACTGATGAATGGAAAGAGAAGATGAATATCTTTCATATAAAACTATAATAGAGAAAATACAACATCACAAAATCACTGCATGTGAATTCCTAGATAATAGATGCAACATCTCCTTTGATTTCCTAAAAATGCTCAAGCACAAGCTTTAAGAGTTCTATCCTCGGATGTCCAACCCTTCTCTCGGACTCAGAAAATGATACATATAGACCGAAACAAATAGTTTCCCCACCCTCAAGGGTCGAATCCATGAGTGGTGGAACAGTTCCCATGAATATCCCAACAACTGAGACTGAGAAGGTTGAATACAAACTCTTGATTTAGACTTTGACTTGAGTTTTTCTTCTTTAATGAGGCCTAAGTTTACATAAAAAAACAACTTAACAATACTAATTACCCACTATAACATCATATTTACATTATGGTTAATCAATTACATCATTTACGTATATAAAATATCAAATTAGGTCAAACTGATGAAGAAAATCAGCCTCCTGGAAAAAGTGTAGCGAATTTGGAAAAAGCGCAACTTGACATTGCATGCCACTTTTGGAGGCCTTCCTAAACTCCAAATTGAGCTCATGATAGCCCATTGGAAATCTCTTCTGTCTAGTTATCAATATAGCCCTCAAGCTCTAAAAATTATGAAGTATAGATCCTCAAAAGTGACTTCTCCCAAGACTGGTCAAAAAGCGTAGCATGGCCTCCAAAAACAGGTCAGAAAGGTGTTTTTTAGGTGGTTTTTGGACATTTTCACCCTGTAAAAGTTGATGAATTGGGCTGCTAGGTGTCCAAAGTTTATTTAGGGTAAAAAAAATATCCAACCATGTCGATTTTTTTTCCATTTAGATCTCTCCAAAAAAAGCGCAGCGTGGCCCACTCTACGCTTTTGGCAAGGTGACTATGCCAAACATTGCCAAATTTATGTGAAATATGGCTGAAAGGTTGATCAATATCTCTCTAACCATAAATAATTTTGCAAATGTGAGAGAGTTTTGTGTTCTTTGCCATGTTTTAAACAATAACCTCCTTCCATTTTCTTAGATTCATCTTTTATTGGCCAAAATATTCTCTGCAAAAAGGTGACTAAAACTGAACATTACACAGTCAGACAAATAGGCTGAAATGAGGAAATTTTATCTCCCAATCCTTGATACCTGTGTGAAAATTGAGAGATTTTTTCGTATACTGGAATCTCAGTAACACAAACCTCCTCCCTTTTTAAAAATTACTTTCCCATTTGTTTATAATCCAAGTTTGTAGATGGTCACTAAAATATTGAGTAACTCTCCCATAGAAACTGTATTTTGGACATTTCTCCCAAATAATAATACATGTGAATAAAATGAAGGAGGTATTTGTTCCTTGGTATGTGGTTATGAAAAAACTCTTTCAATTTTGTAAAATTAATTTTCATTTGTTCATAAACATATTTTGAAGGAAAACGATCCCTATGTGCAACGAATGATTTGCCAATGTCCCTTTGACCTAGTGGAGGAGATGGCTCACTCTCTTGCTCTTTCTGCCTCTTGAGACATCTTTTTCTTTGTCTCCTTGTTTTTACCTTCTTTTTTTTATGGCTTCTTTTCTCCCTCCATTTTTTACAATTGCAAAGAAAAACACTAGTGAAAGAAAGGGGAAAAATAGAGTGTTATGAGGGAGCAAGGGATAAGGATTAGTATGTTTAGGAGAGGGATGAAAGGGTTAGGGAGAAAATGTGTGAGTAGGAAAATTTTTGGAGGTATATAGATGTATTAAAAATATTATAGAGGTGGAAAATGACAAAAATAAACTCGTGTTCAGTGTGGTAATTAAAACACAGTTTTAGCCCTAAATCTACCCAAAATGCAACGTAGGAGCTAGGGTTTGATGTAGGAAATATGGAAATGATGGGACAGGGTGTGTAAGGGTTGTGGGAAGTGTATTTGGATGCGAGGAAGGGTAGAATTTGTATGGGATAGGTATTTTTACTTGAAATTTGGAAAATGAAGCTCACCCACCAAAAACGCAGTGTAGGGCCCTTGAGAGGGTGCCAATCACCTTTTTAGAGTGTCCTTTGACGTTGAATGTGCTGAAATGGTTTTTTATTGTGATTTAGTGCTCAAATCCAATGGAAAGAGTGAAATAGATGCTTGTATGGTCCTTTATGAGATTCAAATTCACTTTTTGGCATATGTCATGGCATGAAATCATACTTCATCTTAAGACTAGATGTGATCTGGTTGTAGCAATATCTTTATGAACTGAAATGATACCTTTACCTTTATTTCATTTTCTTCCTAAGATGCTAACTCCATTTATATGTGGATTCAAGATCATAAACATGGCTATAAGCTTGAAACTGACAAGATGATGACAATTACAAGTGATGACCTAGACCAAGACCTATATGATAATTTGATTGGTCCATGCCCTGTAACACTTGAAAAATGACATGACCATGATGAAGAATAATAACCATGAATGCTGAAGGGAGTATCACTGACCTAAACACACTAGCCAGTGACCAAATTTTATTTTGAAAACCTAATGACATGATAAAATTTGACTTTGAGACCTCTAACAAAACTTGGTAAAAGCATATTTGATCACTAGTGACAGGATGAACTAGCGAGTGACCAAATTTTATTTTGAAAACCTACTGACATGATAAAATTTGACTTTGAGACCCTAAAAAAACTTGGTAAAATTATATTTGATCACTGGTGATAAGCAGGACTGATTGACACTAACAGATAGAACAGTGAATCCAACGCGCAATAGAAGACAACCAAGAGCGATAAAAAGAGACACAAAATTTGGTCAAAGACTAGGGAATAAACCCACAAGGGGGAAAACCATTTTAGAATTCTTCCTCTATTAGATTGTCATCAAATGTTCAGTAAAGAGATGTAATTTTCTAATTTATCAACAAAGAGAAATTCAAACCTTTGACTTATCAGACAATAAACTAACCAATATACAAGAGATGAGCCTGAAAATCAAATCTACATTTTTTGTCAAAGTCAACAACATCAAATGATGCCCTAACTAGTCTAAAACTCAACAATCAACAGTCCTCCAAATGACCTTGGTCAATAGTCAAATAACTCGACCTTCTTTGCTAGTCAAACCTTAGTCAAAATAGCCCTCAAAAGTTTGGTCAAAGGAGAGAAAATGCCTATGGTCAACCCAAGTCAAACTACCCAGAAAAATCCAATTTCTTCACCAATCAATTTGACCTTCCAAAATCTAGTTTTTCCAAGTCAACCCAAGACAAAATATAAAGTCAAAGTTGGTCAATGACTGGTCAAACTATCCCAAACATAAAGTCAACGTAGAAATAAAAAAATGTCTCCTTCCCTTCGCATGTATGAGCTCGAACCCCCAATTGTAGACCTCTACGAACCAATCAAGAGAAGAGAGAGAAGATATGATGTGTGATGATGATGCTCCAAAATGATGTGACATGAGGTCTAATTATATGAGACTTAGGAGATCGAATTAACTAGCCCATACCGACTTGTACTTTTGTGTACTTATGGCTTTCACTTTAAAAAATAATTTTTCCTTGACCAAATTAAATTCTTCCAAGGGCTAAGAGTGGTCTTTCTTAATGAGGAACGTTGTCCAAAGGAGGGAATATGTCCCCAAGATGCTAAATTAACACTCCCTCTCAGCTAGGGATAAATTTCTGACTGCATCATGAATATCATCTCAAAAATCTCATCATCGTCGTCACTGAATCAATCTATGTCTTGTCTCTACCCATCTTTGCTCATCTCTGCTCATCTCTACTCATCTATTTAAGATTCTTGAACCTAAAGAAGAATAATCATCATCATAGGGGAGCTCAAACTACCACCCTATATCCAAGGAAAATAGGCAAGATCCACTTACCACAAAGATAAGGGTCACACTCTATCCTATTGACCTGTGACAATAAGCGAGATCTAATTACCATGAGAGGTAAGGATCACACTTTTTCTTGTTGTCCACTAATCCTTCCCATATTGACCCTCAAGAGTCAAATGGCAGAACACATGCATCCCATCACTTGAGTGAGATACTACTTACCATAACTGGTAAGGATCATACCCTATCTCAAGTCACCTCAATCCATTGGCTAAAGGGGAGCAACAATCCCAGCAAGCCCAACTTGTGGGTACGATGAAAAATGGGATATACTCTACCAAGTTCCAAACTTGATGGTAGGGGGAGATACCCACTTTTCATAACTCACAAGGATCACACACATGCCTTACAGTGACAATAGGCAATATCAACTTGCCACAAGGGTAATGATCACACCCTATCCTATTTTCTAGAGTTCCCTCAACCCCAGGAGTATAAGGTTCAATTTCTCACCCTGGGAACTCAGAAAAGGGTGGAAGAGCATAGATCAGTGTCCTTAATCAACCAAGACCCTTGTCTGGGAGGGTCACATCCATAAGTCCAAGTTTCTTTGTAAATACCAAGAAATTCCCTTTCGGAAAATCTTTAGTGAGTATGTCTACTATATGCTCATGGTTTAAATATGATGGAGTCTTATGACTCCTCTTTGAACCATGTCTCAAATATAGTGATACATGACCTCAATATGCTTGGATTTTTCATGAAACAAAAGATTTTTATTTCCAATCATATCCCACTTTTTTTGTCGCAATATATCATAGTTGTATCTAGAACCTGCTCAAATAGCTCTCTAAAGAGCTTCCTCAACCATACTGCCTCGCAACTAGCCATGCTAGCAACAATATAATCTGCCTCAACCATGCTTAAAGCAATGGACTTTTGCTTTCTACTCATCTAAGATATCATGGTAGAACCCAAACTAAAGAAATACTCTGATGTGCTCTTCCTTTCAATAAAAAAAATTTCCCAGTTCGTATCAGTGTACCCATGAAGTCTCACATCTCTGACGGTATATCTCAAACCAATATTTATCGTCCTGTGAAAATATCTTAGCACATGCTTGGAAACAACCCAGTGTGCATTAAGAGGCTTAGTCATGAATTCTCTCAAATTTTTAATTGCAAAACATATGTCCAGACAGGTGTTCACAAAGAACATCAATACCCCAATCAATTGTCAATTGCCAAGTCAGGTCCTACAACATATCCACATAACTTATTGAAGTTCATCTCCATTGGTGTGGCCATGGAATTTCATTCTACCATTCCAAATCTTTCCAAGAGTTTTATAACATATTTTCCTTGAGAAAGGAAAATCTTGTCGGGCCTTTGCCACACCTCTAAGCCCGGGAAATAGTGCATCAATCTGAGGTTTTTCATCTCAAATTCAGAGGTTAGCTCCCTCTTTCACTCAAACATAAGAGAATCACTATTCATTAATAATAAAGCATCAACATATAAAACCAAAATAAGGGGCATGCCTTGGACCACTTTAAAGTAGAGGTTGGGGTCAACATTGCTTCTTGTGAATCCAAGCTTCATCAAGTAGCTATCAACATATGAATATCAGGCTCTATAGGCTTGCTTCAATCCATAGAGCGACTTCTTCAGTCTACAAACATGAGTCTTTGTGTCACTCACTTCAAATCCCCATGGTTGCTCAACATGTACTTCTTCCTGGAGTATGCCATGAAGAAACATAGTCTTCACATCTTGGAGTATGCCATGAGGAAACATAGTCTTCACATCCATTTGGTAAAGAGTCCATCCTTGACTAACAACAAGGGCAAAAATAGACCTAATAGTGGTATAGAAGGCAACAGGTGAAAATATATCATCATAGTCTTCTCCCTGTTTTTGGGAAAAACCATTAACCACGAACCTCACCTTATATTTCTCAATACTTACATAAGCTCCAAGCTTGATCTTGTACAACCACTTAGAAGTCACAACATACTTCCCTTTGTTCTTAGAACCACTTTCAACACATGATTCTTCAAAATAAATTTGTATTCTTCGACCATAACATCTTTCCAAACCTGTTCTTTCACTACTTATTCAAAAGTGTATGGTTCAACATGTATGATGGAGCTCATATCCACAACATATCCCTGGTATTATCATGGCTTATTTCTTTCTCTAAATGTTCCACTAGCAACAACATTTATTTCAACATCCTATAAATTATCACGAAGGAGAAGCTATCTCTTCCTAGCAAGGGGATCACATGGAGGAGGATCCAAGGAATCCATAGTTCCATGGGATCATCTACAACATCTTTCTCTAGCTCAAACATAAAAGGACCTTCTAGTAGGTCTATGTCATCATCCTTCTTATCAACAGGTGGAGAATGTGGAATGTCCCTTGCTTTTACAAGGGCCACATATTCATTGAAAGTCATATCCTTGCTAAACTCGATATTTTTTTGACTAGACATGTATATTCTAAAATCTTTAGAATTATCACAATATCCGAAAAATGTATCTTTATTTCCAGTGGCTTCTAGCTTGTTCCTCTTGTCCTTTGGCACATGATAGTACACGGGCTAGCCAAAGACTCTTAGATGACAAACATTGGGCTTGATACCTATGGATACTTCTTTGGGAGCCTTTTCATCCAAGGCTTGATGATGAGTCTTGTTTTGAACATAGACCGTTGTATTAGTGGCTTATCCCCAAAGGAACTTTGACATTTTTTTATCGTGCAACATGGCTTGGGCAGCTCATTAGAGAACTTTTGAGTTATAAAATGGGCCTCCTAAGAAAAATGTACAACCAAAATATACTTTATAAGAACCAATAGGATTCAAGATGATGATGTCAACCATGGAGGATGATTCACCATTTTTGGGGTTAAAAAGTAAAAAGATTAAAATAAAATAAAATAATAAAACTACATTTTCAACTTGTATTTTCAACTTATCTCCCTAAGGTTTTACTAAAATTTCGATCAGGAGTACTTGTTACATGAAAAATTTAATTCCTCATCCAAGTAGTACCCATGTTGTATACTTTTGATGGACCCTGCTACATGAAAAATGAGAAATACATGAAAAACGTGACTGCAATCACATTTTTTCATGTATTTCTCATTTTTCATGTAGCAAGGTCCATCGAAAGTATGCAACATGGTACTCTTTTAAAGAGGAAATCAAATTATGCATCCAACGAGTGTCCCTGCTTGAAAATTTTAGTAAGGGCTATAGGGAGATAAGTTGAAAAATAACGAGTTGAAAAAGTAATTTTTTTTCTTTTTTTTTCCCTCTAAAATTTGATGATGTAATCTAATCTTATTTTATTATTTCCACTATTATTTTATAATTTCCTTAGGAGGCCCATTTTAGACCTCAAAATTCCCCTAATGTCCATGATGGTCCTATTGTTTCTTTCAGCAACACCATGCTCGGGATTATAAGGTATGATGTTCTCCTTCTTGATTCCAACCTTCTTGCAAAAACAAATGAAATCATTAGAAGTATATTCTCCATGATTATTTGACTTGAAGACCTTGATCCTTTTCCCTATTTGATTCTCTATTAGTGCCATTGTGTCCTAGAACATCTCAAATGGTTTGTCCTTGTGCTTCAAGTAGAATATCCAAGTCTTCTAGTGGAAGTCATCCACAAATATTATATAATATAGATAGCCACCCAAAGATTTTATCAGCATGGGTCCATAAATATCGAAACAAATTAGTTGTAGAATATCACTAGTCTTGCTTTTGCTAGAAGGGAATGGTCCCCTTGACTTCTTGCCACTGGCACATCCAAAACATACTCCATCATTGTTAGTTTGAACTTCAAACATTATTAAAACCATCCTTCTTACTTTGGGCAGGGCTTCATAATGCAAATGAGAAAACCTTCAGTTCCATAGCTCACTTTGATGATTGCTATCATGTACCATTGCTCGTAGTGGTCTTCCAATGACTCTATAGAGTCACTCAATTTTAGATCCCAAGGCGAATGCATCCTCATGTGAGATTCCATAGGCCAGATGAGGACCTTTCCTGTTATGAAGGGAAATCTCATCCCTTTGTCTTCCAAGGCAAATATAGATATAAGGTGATGAGGTTTATCAATGGGTAAATTATATGGACCTTAATGCCACTCTCCAACTTATTAAAATCAACTTTTCTCACATTTCTTTACATGTTTTGTTATGTTTTTCTTAGTGAGAAGGGTAAATATGAGATGTCATGTCTTGTGGTCTAATGTGCATTAATTGTAGGTTTTGGAGCAATTTTGGCTAATTAAAGTGTAGGAAGTCGAAGTAGACAAGAAAGTCGAATTGTAGGAGATTGGATCTCCCTCCTTAACTCCTCACTCACTCAAAGATTCCTCCACAATATCTCATCAACTCGGAGTTACAAGCAGCCAAGCCATTGAGGTCATTGGAAGCCAAGCCAATGATAGTTGAAGACCAATTGATCTCGAGTTGGGAGCCAAGCCTCCCTAAATTTAAGAAATCTATTGGTAGATTCAGTTTTATAAACAAGAAGGCCTAGAGCCTCGTTAGGATTCAAATTTTTTTGTTATAGCTAAGAGGAATTTTCGAGCTAAGACATTATGACTGATGACTCTTATATATTTTTTATATTTTAATGAAAATGAGAATCATTCCCTTGATCTAGCACTGAATTGACTCATAGGGATGAAGATATTTGGTTAGGGCCCAACCCTAGTAGCATATGTTCCTCTTTTTGTACATTTATGGTTAGATTACATTCACAGTTAGTTGTTGAAGCGATTTTGATTTGTTAATATGCAAGTATTTGTGTGATTAGTTAGTTTGCTTCCATTTTTGGATAGTTGGATCAGTCATATCATAGTGATAGTGAACAATCTAGAAAATCTTGTGATAGTGGCTTTTACCTCATCTCCCTTTTGGGATCATGACTTGAGGGCTCCATTCACATAGCCCAAAAAAAAATTTCTTGTTTGATT
>APFE031124755.1:5497-50393 GCA_000404065.3 Pinus taeda
AACATAAAGTATGCAAACTTGTGAAGTCCTTGTATGGCCTCAAACAAGCACTGCGAGCCTGGTATGAAAAACTAACTAAGCATCTTCTGAAACTCAATTTCAAACATTTTGATCTTGATGATACAACTTTATTTGTCAAGAAACTTGGCAAATCAGTTGTATATCTTGTGGTATATGTAGATGATCTTTTGATGACAGGGAACAATGAAAGCTACATTGCGTCCATAAAGAAGGAATTGGGGAAAAGTTTTGAAATGACTGACTTGGGATATGTTCATTACTATCTTGGCATTGAAGTAACCCAACATCCAAAGTCGATATTTCTTTCTCAAAAGAAATACATTGGAGATCTGTTGAACAAGTTTGGCATGACAGAGTGCAATCCTCTTACTACTCGAATGGAACAAAACTTAAAGCTCACATCTATTGAAGGAAAGGAATTTCAGGATGCAATAAAGTACAGACAGCTTGTAGGAAGTCTCAACTACCTAACTACTACCAGACCAAACATTTCATTTGTTCTTCGAATCCTCTCTAGGTTTATGCAAAATCCTTGTGAGGGACATTGGTCTGCTGCAAAAAGAGTTCTAATGTACTTGAAGGGAACTCAAGACTTTGGAATCAAGTATACAGATGTGGACAACTTCAGCTTAATTGGATACTCTGATTCAGGCGTCAATGTAGACAAAAAAACTGGGGTATCTACTTCAGGATATGCTATGAGTCTTGGATCAGGAGTTGTCTCCTGGAGATGACGCAAACAATCAGTTCCATCAGATTCCAAAACATAAGCAGAATACGTGGCAGAAACTGAAGCAACAAAAGAAATTGTGTGGCTCAGGAAAATTCTTGAAGATTTGCAGGTAAAACAAGTACAATCAACTCCACTCATGATTGACAACACCTCTGCAATAAAGTTGGCCAAGAACCCAAAGTTCCATGATCGAACAAAGCACATCAATACTAAATATCATCTGATTCGACATCATGTTGAGGCCTAAACAATCCATCTCCGTCATTGTTCCAAAAATGAGCAAATTGCAGACATCTTCACCAAAGCGCTTGGAAGAGAAAAGCTTCAATGATTCAGAACGATGCTTGGACTCACCAACATCCCTTCAGATTAAGGGGGGGAATGTTGACACCTAATCCTTGTGATTAGGTAAATATATGTAAATAAATAAATGAGAAATGTGAACAGTCATCGGGAGATGAACTGAATAGTCTCTCCCTTATGTATATAACAGACCTACCTGATTGAATGAATAATACGAATCAGTTTTTGCTTAATGGAGTTACTGCCTGGCTTGACAATTTTCCTATTCTTTTTTCTACCATTACTTTAAATTGTTTAAAGACATTGAATACATTAGCATTCTTTTTCAGCATAAAGACCCAAACTTTCTGGGAGAAATCATCAATAAACATTAAAAAATATAAAGCACCTCCATATGATACAATAGGGGATGGTCCCTACAGATCATAATGAATATAGTCCAAAATTTTTACTATTATGATTTCCAGTTATAAACCTCTATTTACACTGTTTTCCATGCACACAATGTTTACAGAAATCCATCTTCAAGGATTTCAAAACACGTAGTAATTTACATTTCATCGGTACCTAAAGACCTTTCTCGCTCATGTGACCAATTTTGTTGATGCCATAGGAGAGTACCTTCTTCTTCTTTCTCTGATACAATCATTGCTTCACTGACCTGAGTACTTCCTTTGAGTTTGTAAAGATTTCGGACCTTTTCTTCTTTCATAACAACTAGGCGCCTTTAGAGACTTTCAACACTCCATTCTAACCTGTAAACTTATAAGCATCCAAATCCAACACCCCCAAAGAAATCAATTTTTTTATCAATTCAGCTATATGTCTAACACTAATTAATGTTCTAACTATGTTATTATACATTTTAATCTTGATATTTCCCATCCCAACAGTCTAACATAATACATTATTACCCATAATCACAGAACTACCATTTACATCTTCATATGAAGTAAACTAATTTCTGTGTAGACACATGTGATGAGAAGCACCAAACTCTAACAACCAACTTTCAAAATTTTGAGAGACATTACATACAGGTAATATTTCATCTATCATACATAATTCTTGAGTAGATAAAACTTCATCTATCATACCTAAATCAACCTGATTTTCTTCCTTCTTCAATTTATCAAACTCTTTCCGTTTCCAAGAGTCTTTTTTAAGGTGTCCAATTTTATTGCAGTGCCAAGATGTTTCCTTACGCTTCTTTCCCTTTGATTTTAATCTGGAAGATCCACTTGTTTTTCCTCCTCTTTCCTTTGACTGTCCTCTGCCTATCATGGCTTTCAGTGCAGCGATTGCAGTGCTAGATTTCCTTCGTACTTCTTCAGAAAATAGATCTCCCGCAACTCATTCAGATTTCAACGAATCCGCAGTGCTCAAACTAATTGAAGTTACGAAATGGTCCCATGACTCACGAAGAGAACACAACAAGGTTATAGATTTGTCTTTTTCCTAAATTTTAACTTCCATATCTGATAACTGGCATATAAGTGTATTAAAAATATTTAAATGTTCTACAACTTTTGTACTCTCTTTCATCCATAAACTGTACTATTGTGTTTCCACATTAATTCTATTGGTTAACAATTTTGTCATATATATTTTTTCCAGTTTTTCCCATAAACTTGCCGCTGTAATCTCTTCAACAATGTTGAAAAAAACTTCATCTGCTAAGCATAAACTGATGGTATTGAGAGCTAGGACATCCAAGTCCTCCGAGTCCGAATCTATCATGCTAGCGGGTTTCTTATTTGCCCCGTTTAATGCTTTATCCAACCCTTGTTGCACCAGAAAATTCCTAACTTTCAGTTTCCATAAAGCAAAGTTGTTCTTGCCAGTGAATTTCTCCACCTCAAACTTTACATCCATCATCTTCGCCATTTTTTTTCTCCTAGGGTTTCAATATTTCAACTAGGGTTTTTAAAAAATAATTGGATTTGTCTTCTTCCAACCAGGGTTTTCAATTTCAAAAAAACAATTCAAAATTTTATTCTTCCAAACTTTTTCCTTCAAATTGACCGAAGAAAAAAAAACTACAACAATTTTCTTGAATAATTCCTTTTAATTTCAGTTTACTGGACCAAAAACTCCGTTCTTCAATGAAACCCTTTTCTGGAAAAATTTCACAAATTCATTGTTTTTTTTAAATTTCTGTTACTTGGAAGAAAAAACCTCTGTTCTTCAATCTAAAGAAACCCTTTAATGAAAAAACCCTACTTCATCATTCTGGAATTCTGTTACTGGTTTTAAAAACAAATTCTGAAAAGATTTACCGGATTTCTTGAAACATGACCTCTGCCTCTGGCCTTCCTTTCTGGTCCCATCATGTCTCTATCAATTCATTCTCTCTTTTTATATCGTCTATTTCTAGATGTCACAGAGGGAATCTTGTAACTGGAATCATGCCTTCCATATACCTGACCGTGGAAGAATAGAAAGGGAGCTCAAATTTGCACTAGCCATGCCAATAATGAGGGAAACTAGACGACATGCATAATCTTGATTCCTGATGCGCCCAAATTATAAAAGAAGAATAGAACACAAATTTAGCGAGAAAGAGGAACACGAATGTAAGAGAGCGCAGTGGAAACCGGAACAAAGCCGAATTTTTGAAACCTTGACATAGGATTCACAGAATTCCTTGAGGTAATTTATTAATTTCTGAAGACTATTTTCGTTTGGAGATTGTTCAGAACACACATAGTTGAAAATTTTCATACAGTAGGCAACAATTTATACATCCTTATGGTTATTTATATGTTTGAAAATGGCTAGACCAGCATTAGAGAAATTTGTGGAAGAATAAGTGTATGTGCAAGATATAGGACATGGAATTTGACGTATCATACCTGACCAAAAGTTATACGTGTTTATATGTTAAAACTTAAGGCTAAATTTTTATGTTTATTTTTTTGTAGTTATGATAAGTGTTCAGTGATCTAGGCAAATATGGAACAGGGAAATGTCAATTTGAGTATTTACAGTAGCCACATAATCCCCTAGTGTTATGCCTATTAATCCGATTATCTACATTTCCATTTCTTTGATCGAATTTTGAAGCAGAGACTTCGGTGGGTTTGGGATATGTGGTTCTAGACAATGGTATTGTGAAGGTCACCTTATTGAAATATCAGAACTACAAAAATTTGCTTGAATATAGACATCAGGTAGGTAAAAATATTTTTTCTTTTATCGCTTCCAACTTCAAATGTCACTTATTGTATTGAGATCGGTGTGGTGTGGTGTGGGTACAAATTTAACTATATGCCAAAATATATCTAACAACAACGAGTGATTCCAAGTTACAATTGTCACTGGCACTGCCAAGTTACCCAAGGAATCAATGCTTCCAATCTCACAGCCATTGTCAATGGTACAACATCTTACTTAATTATTTGTAAGTTATAATTTCTTGATTTTCTAATTCCAAAATCAATCCGTGAATCTCTGTGCTATCTAGTACAACTTTCCTAATTCATTTTTACTTAAAATTTCATGATAAGTTACTTTAGGTTGTAATGTTGGCGTTTTACTTCGCTAAAATTCCAGTTATTCAGTAAACTTGGATCTTGAATATAAGAAGTTTCCAAACTTCTTCTCTTTATAATCGTCCGTGGAAATGGTTTTCTAATTAAATATAAGAAGTTTCTAATCTTCTTCAAAAATGGTTTCCTCAAGAAGTTTCTAATCTTCTTCTTAAATGGTTTCCTCATTAAATGTACAGTACAGTCCATAATTTGTATAATACATATACAATTATGGACATAATATTTTTTTATGTTATTGTTATTTATATGGCGTGATTTGATATAAAATGGCCCATGCTCCTTTTTTTTACCATGAATTTTTCAGTAGGCTAATTTAGCAGTAGTTTAAGACTTTTTCCTTTTGGCTTAAATTGAGAGGATTTATTAAAATTGTAATACAATTTCAATTATAAAGTCCAAAAATTATTGAGTGCCCTCGGATGTCTTACACAATGTGGTGAAGGGCTTTTGAATTTGAAGGGTTGGTATTAATTTTTTTGAAAGGCATATATTTTCTATTTACAAGTGTATATTAAATTTCTTTTAATTAAAAGTGATAAAAGAAAAATGATAAAGGGAGATTGGAACTCACAAATTTGTGTAAAACCTAAATCGAAGGACATGAAAATATTAAAGCTTCATCAAATTTTAATTTGACGCACAAAGAAGATTTAAAATTCCAGGCCTAATGTGAATGCATTTTTAATTTCAACTACCCCATGTAATTCATATATACCCCTGATGTGAATGCATTTTTAATTTCAACTACTCCATGTAATTCATATATACCTCATATATTCGTAATTAATTTCAACTTTACCCATATATATGTCTCATTCTTTGTATTCATTACATCACTAAAATCAAACCAATATTTATCTATTTTATTTAATCAACAAAATGTTTATATATCTTATCCAAACAAATATTTATTGGATAACACTTATATAGCTTATTTAGTCAACAAGATGCCTATATATCTTATTTATATCTAATTTATCACATTTTCTTTCAAGCATAGACCTATACAATTTTGTTCTATAACATAAATTCTTCACACTTCTTTTTTGAGTAGAGTCCCACTTTTCAACTAAAGTTTTTTGGATTATTTTTTAGAAGTTGCCATCATTATTATATTTGTATTTATTTTTTATTTATCATATAAATATTATATATTTTTTATATTTAGTTTTAGTTATGATTTAAATATTATATATTTTTATATTAAAAATATATTTTACCAATAGATTTTGTCCAATCCTAGTGGATCAATATTACTTGTTTCTAGTTATCGTTGATTTTTCCACACTACTCTAGTTGTTAGAGGTACTATTTGTCATCCACACCACTCTAGTTGTTAGAGGTACTATTCCTAGTCCTAGGTCATTAGCAGTGTTGTAAAACTAAAGAACACTTTATTTGCCCATTCATGTATGCCTTTGATGCTAACTTAACTATACTTAAACTAAGCAAGAGTATCTACAATGTAGTCCTTATTCAAATGTCTAACTTATTTAATACCTTCAAAATTCAATAACTGAACTAAGTCGCAGGGAACGCTAGCTACACGGCCTTGTTAAAAATGGTTTTCATTTTCAATTTTTTTTAAGACCCATGAGTCATTCATTTTTATTAAAAGAAATTCAAGCTCCACTTTGTTCAAGTTTTTACACAAGTAAATATGCTTTGTAGAAATTTTAAAGAGTTTTTTTTTAAAGGGGCATGTAACTTTTTGAAAAGGAAGAAGGTGAAGTATTTAAGTCAAAGTAAAAAAAAAAAATTTGGTGAAGTTGAAAAGTTATTGCTCAAAGAAGGATTTTTTAAAACGGCAAAAGGTGGAAGTCACAAGAGAGTAAAGAGAGTTGGACTTGTAGTGTTTAACCTACGTGTGAAGACCATGAACAAATAGGAAAATCCAAGAGGCTTCCCTTGATTTCAGAAGCCAAGACAACCAAGGAAGCCTGGGATACCCTTGAAAGGACTTTTGGTCTAAGGGGGATCATTGAAGTTGAAGATAAAGGTGGATCTATAGCACTAGATCTACAACGAAATGATAAATTTTGTGAACCCCACTACACACAACCACAAGTGGATGCAGATTTGGTGATTCCAGTAAGATGAAATTATGATGAATCCAACAACATAAATTTCTCGGTTATGGAACCGGCTCACAAAAAGATAGAAATGATAGATCAACGCCTTAGAAATAAGCCTGCTCGAGGGGGAAACCCCCTTTACATTACATAAATGAACAATTCTTGAATGATACAAATGACAAAACCTTCTTTCTATACATAGGAGTCTAACGGATCATAATATAATCAAAGCCGACGTAACAATAATAATGTAAGGGCATAACAATAACAACAGTGGGCTTCTATGGGGCCCAATAATAACAATATGGGTACTACATGGGAACAACAATATAATAAGGGGGTTGCACTAATAATAATAAGGGGTTACACTAGTATTATAGGGACCTAACATGCCCCTCTCCTTCAAAAAGTGTTGCCCTCAACACTTGAGTAGTTTTGGATGATTCTGTATAAAATTATCATCCTTCTATGTGGAATATTCAGTAAGTTCTTCCACTTGATGGAATACTCGAAAATTTATTGATTTCATAGCTATCGACTTCTCGGTTCTGTGATTGCTTCAGGTTTCAATAGGATTTTTCCTTCCTTGTCTAGTTTTGGCAATATTGTTGGAACTAGGATCTTCGACAACTTTTGAATGAGTTCCCACCCTGCTTTGCCATTCTTCCATTCATCCCTTTCTTTGTTTATCAAATTCGGTTGGATAATTATACCAACCTCTACCATTTTTGCAACCATGTGTTCAATTTCACTCCTTTGGGCATATGGATATTTATAAGGCCTGATGTTTGGAGGAACTCTTCTTGGAATCAAATGAATAGCATGATCATGATCACGAATATGTGGGAGACCTTTGGGAGTCTCAGATACCTTGGAATGATTGTCAAAGACTTTTTGGAGATCTCGAGAAATATATGATTTTGATGTGGGAACCATTAGTGAACATAACTGTGCAATTACATCTCGTTGTTCTTTCTTTAAAAGCCTTGTCATTCTGTTAGAATTGATTACATTTCTAGTTTCCCTGTGATACTCCTTAATTCTGTAGAATTTTGTAAAATTTTTCTACAAATCAGCTAGCTCTGATACCATTTAGAACTTTTTCTACAAATCAACTAGCTCTGATACCATGTACAAATTTCTCACCTGTAGATCAACCTGGTAATGCAATGTACTAAAGCAAAATACTTGATCTACTTCTACAAACAATTTAGCGGAAGCTTAATAAACCATGAGCAACATCAATATGAACACATGTAACTAATAAGAAGGAATCAATCACACATAACACAGAAGAATTTATCTGGGGAAAGCACCTGCCTAAAACCCCATTTTTTTATTATCATACAAGTGGAAATATAGTCTGGATTACATAAAGCCTTAGCTAGGAAGCTATCCAACTCTCAATACAATCCCTCTGCTGCTCATAGACACGAACAATTTAGCGAAAGCTTAATAAACCATGAGCAACATCAATAAGAACACATGGAACTAATAAGAAGGAATCAATCACACATAACACATAAGAATTTATCTCGGGAAAGCACCTGCCTAAGACCCCATCTCTGTATTATCATACAAGTGAAAATATAGTCCGGATTACACAAAGCCTTAGCTTGTAAGCTATCCAACTCTCAATACAATCCCTCTACTGCTCATAGATAGTCAAAGGCTTCTCACAAACCTTCTCCTCTGCCCTCCAAGCCTCCTATTTCTATGCACAATTTTCCTGGGTCCTCCGGCTGCAACTTGTGTTATTCTCACCTCACACACAACACTGACCTCTGAAATAACTGCACAAACTTGAAGGAGATAAATACTCATCATGGATGAGCTTCCTTTATAGGAAAAATTTTCATCCAACTAATAGTACACTGTTCCTTCTCTGATCTCAACTGGGTCTCTGTCAGAGCCGAAATGCAACAGTTATCGATGAGTGAATCCTTAGTTATCTAAAATAATAGTTGTCACATGCATGCAAGCATTAACAAACTATATTTTATTATTTTAACAACTTGTTAAAATAATCTAACTAGAGTTGACTAGTTATAACTAAGTCAACTAATTCTCTCATTATAGATCTCATACTTATTCCCTTAATCGATGGAGGAAACTGAGGATAAATTCGTCAATCAGTGGGACAACTCATGTGCATCCTCACAAAGACTTCAAATTCGAATTTCCTTAACTAAGTAAATCAGTTGAATTAATTAATTAATATTTCCAACTATTGTTAAGACCAAAATTAATTTTACTTCCTATAGATAGACTAGGTACTACTATAAATAGGAAGGGACCCAAAAAATTTATTTTTAGAACTTTCTATTTTTAGCAGTTTCATCTCTCAACCAAGGTGGCCAATGACCTCAGTAGCCAAACTACTATTTTTGGACATGCTATTTTTAGAAGTCCTATTTTTAGCACATTCTAAATTTAACATCTCTTGTTGCACATTTTCACACACTTCGTCTCAACAAGAAAGGCTTGCTCTCAAACTCAATCTTGTAACACTGGAATGTTTTGCATGCAACAAACCTATCCGGTCCACTTGCTCCAACAACACTTGGAACAAAAACACTCCCAACTGACCACACTATTTGGCTAGGGACATACTTTGATGCTAAAGCTCTACCTGCTACCGACAAGTGTTCTTTCTCTGACATCTGCGCTACTGCAACATCTCCATGTGTCTCGCACCATTGCACACCTCTTTATTCCACCTAGTACCGTGCAAAACACTTGTGCCTCTCTCATTGATGCAACCTGCTAGTTATGCGACGTCCTAGGATTCCCTACATTGTCGCTCTCTCCATCGCTCCATCCGCATCTGTCTCTAACCAATTAGTCAGTTCCTACTACTCCACTTCGGGGCTCCTGTAGCAAGGTCTCATCCAAGAGGTTAGGTACCTCAAGGATTTTGCCCCTTCTCCTTGGGACAATCACTCTATATTGCCCCACCTCCTACCTAGAGGTATGGCTGCATGTGATCCCTCAGCCCACTTGGCTCGAAGTTTCCCCCTACTAGAGGTCTCTGCATGAGTAGATGTCTCTACTCAATCTCCTCTCAACTTCCCCTGTTGTGGTTGCTCCACAACCTCCTCAAGCTGCTGCACCAATCATGGCTCCTCCACAATTGTCTGAGACTTATTCTCGCACTAAATGTTGAGAGGTAATATACTCTCTCTCTCAACCAGCAAGTCTCTAACTTTTTTCTTGCTCCTCAAGACTTTGCATGCATCTTGTACCTCAAGTGCATATAGGTTCTTAGCTAGCACACCATTCTATTTCCACTTTCTCGCTGTCACGAAATTTTCTAGGAAAAGTGCTGCTTTTAAATCAGTGATATCTCCCTCATATGAACTCTGATTTAGCTGACTTTTTTTTTTTTGGGGGGGGGGGGGGGGATATTTTTCTGCAAGGAATCCAAATCTGCTATTTGTTTCTGAAAATTTTCAGATCTATTCTGCAACCTCTCGGACCAAAACTCAAAATTTTTAAATCTCCTCTCAGTATACTATTCTCTCCTTGATCACCTGTGCTCCGATACCATGTAGAATTTTGTAGATTTTTTCTACAAATCAGCTAGCTCTGATACCATGTAGAACTTTTTCTACAAATCAGCTAGCTTCGATACCATGTAGAAATTTCTCACCTGTAGATCAACCTGGTAATGCAATGTACTGAAGCAAAACACTTGATGTAATTCTACAAACAATTTAGCGAAAACTTAATAAACCACGAGCAACATCAATAAGAACACATATAACTCATAAGAAGGAACCAATCACACATAAGACAGAAGAATTTACCCAAGGAAAGCACCTGCATAAAACCCCATCTTTGTATTATCATACAAGTGGAAATATAGTGTGGATTACACAAAGCCTTAGCTCGGAAGCTATCCAACTCTTAGTACAATCCCTCTGCTTCTCATAGACATTCAAAGGCTTCTCACAAACCTTCTCATTTTCCCTGCAAGCCTCCCATTTCTATGCACACTTTTCCTAGGTCCTCCAGCTGCAACCTGTGTGATTCTCACCTCACACACACCACTGACCTCTAAAATAACTGCACAAACCTGAAGGAGATAAATCCCCATCATGGATGAGCTTCCTTTATAGGAAAAATATTCATGCAAATGATAGTACAATGTCCCTTCTCTGATCTCCACTGGGTCTCTGTCAGAATTGACATGCAACAGTTATCCATGAGTGAATCCTTAGTTATCTGAAATAATAGTTGTCATGTGCATGCAAGCATTAACAAACTACATTTTATTATTTTAACAACTTGTTAAAATAATTTAAATGGACTTAACTAGTTAGAACTAAGTCAACTAATTCTCTCATTATAGAACTCATACTTATTCCCTCAATCAATGGAGGAAATTAAGGATAAATTCCTCAATTAGTGGGACAACTCATATGCATGCTCACAAAGACTTCAAATTCGAATTTCCTTAACTAATTAACTCAACTGAATTAATTAATTAATATTTCCAACTACTGTTAAGACCAAAATCAATTTTATGTCCTATAGATAGACTAGGGACTGCTATAAATAGGAAGGGACCCAAAAATGCTATTTTTAAAAATTTCTATTTTTAGCAGTTTCACCTCTCACCCAAGGTGGCCAATGACATCACTTGCCAAATTGCTATTTTTAGACATGCTATTTTTAGAAGTCCTATTTTTAGCACATTCTAAATTTAACATTTCTTGTTGCACATTTTCCAACAAATTCAAACGCCTTTTCTTCCGAAGAAAATTTCATGAAACATTCTTGAAAATTGAAAGCTATTGTACTCAAGGATTGTAGCCATTGGATTCCTAGTACAGCATCAACACCACCCATTGGAATGGAAAGCATTGGGATATTCAATACATATTCTCTCATGGATATCTTGATATTATGACACTTTCTAGAGCAATTTATGGTTCCTCCACTTACAACTATCACTTGACACTTTGGTGTTGGGTATACGAAGCAATTCAATTCTTTGGCTATCTTACAATGAATAAAATTATGGGTACTACCCGAATCACTTAACACTATTACCATTTTCTTCTTGATATGTCCTTCATTCTTTATAGCTTGAGGAGTGGTAATTCTGACCAATGCATTACAAGATATGGTCGAATTCATTTTTTCTTTCTATGGGGTTGGTTCCTGATGAGTATCCTTTTCTTTTGATGTTTCTTGATACTTTTCTTCCTCATATTTCACTGCTTGAACCACCTTGTTCTTGATATATGCTTCTATCTTGAGAGTTTCAGGAATGGTAATTCCTGCCATTGAAATACGAGATATGGTTGGATTCATTTGTTCTTTCTCTAGGGTTGGTTTTTTAAAATGTTTATAAAGAGGTTTAGCGAATTTTTTGAAAAACATTCAATTTTCTAACTATCTTGTATATTTTTTTATAATACATTCAATTTTATGATGATTTTATACTCTTTATAAATCACATTTTTTAAGATAAAATAATTTTATCTGGTAAAATTTAGGTTAATCATTTTTTTAAAATGACAATAGATTATTTTTTTCTTACATTTTTTTGCCAAATTTAATCATCACAATTTTCCTTTAGTTCCTAACATCATTCTCCCCTTCATCATAATCAAAAATTTATTTTTATTAATAATTTTAACATGTAATTTACATAATAAACCCCTCAGACCTTTTCAATTAGTGCAAGCTCTTATGCCCAAAGCATGCTAGACTCAACCACCTAAATCATATTTGTACAATAGCATTACAATAATTCTATACTTTAGAAACAAAAAGCAATTTAAACCTAAATAAGAAGTCTAAACTTTGCAAATAATAAACAATTTAAATCTAAACCGTATGTATACGATATTAAAAGAAGTCTAAATTTTACAAACAAGCAATAAGTATTTATGAATCTCATACAAGATATTGTTCTAAATTATTTTGTAATAAAATCTAGCACAATATTAAATTAATTTATAATCATATTTACAAAGTTCTTTAAAAAATAATAATTAGTAATTTTTTTTTTATTTTAAAAACTATTAATTAAAATGAATACTTGAAATTTTTTAAGAGTAAAAATAAAAAAAATTTAATAATTATCAAAATAAATTTAAAATATTAAATTTATAATTAAGATTTTCACATTTATTCCTCCAATCTAATATCTTCTAAACATTTTATTAAAATAAATATGTATATACGAATACGTATCATTTTCAAAACCTTGTTAAATTGACATAAATTTACCAATTTCAAAATTTTCAAAACATAACGTAACCTATGGACACAGCTTTATCCTTTAAAACAGTCCATTTCAAAGATTACACAATATAACTTAACCGATAAACAAAGCTTTATCTTTTATAACAGTCAATTTCAATGATTTCAAAACGTAACTTAACCCATAAACAAAGTTTTATCCCTCAGAACAGTAAATTTTATTCAGAACCTTATCCAATGAATAGACTATTAAATTAATTATATCAATTTACAAGATAATTTAAAAGATAATGGACATTATAAAGCATTATGAATATTAGTCAATGTTTAAGTGCATTACGCATGCTCGGTCTCTTTCATCAAAGGATTTGATTAAGTCCAGCTGGAATATTAAATTGGTTACTTTCCGTAAAATGGCATTAATTATATATGAATACTATGAGATTTCCTCGAATCTTTTGCATTATTTCCACATGCGGAAGGTATTGATTACTACATTTAAGTTATTGATCGCTTGAAATTCTTGAAGACTATAAGAGAGGGTAGCTGTATTTCACAATTAAGTGCAAAAAATGCGTGTACAATTTGAATAGAGGAGCTGTCTCAACAATTAGTATTAACTACCCTGAAAGTTGTATTGATTCAAACGGAAAACGAATATTACATAGACAGAAAAAAGGGAGAAACACCCAATACACACTGCGAAAGATAAATCACATAAGGTGATATCAATATATAACGCAGTCATTATCTTCTTGGTTCGATCCTCGACTCTTACCACAAAAGAAAATCAGGATAGATTTATTTCGGTTTATATCTTTTAAATAGCTGTCTTTTTAAACGGCCTTGTTTTAAACGAACTCTCAGCATTTAATAAGTCGAGTCAATAATGTGACATCAACAACGGGTTTTCCTTGTTTTAGGTTACTGTCTTTTTATACTGTTTATTAAATATTATATTATTCATATTTAATTAATGGAAAACGGTAATCGTTATTTAATATTGGTAGGATTTTCATAATGGATAAAGGTGAATTAATTATTTTTATAGTTTTTTTTTAAATTTATAACTTCTATATTTTATTATACTAAATATAATTATTCTCGATATACAACATATATTTAGAGATTTAAAATCAAAAGACAAACTACTCAAAACTAAATTATGTGACACAAACTAAGAATTAATTTTGATGATGAATCACAGTGATTGGTTCTAAACGTTGATCCAAAAAAACTAATGCCATGGTTTTCGTAGAAGCTTCAAATCTATAACAATTGACTTGATGAACCATACTTTAAATTTTTCCTTGAGTTTTTGTTTCTTTGATCGAACAAATTTATAAAAGTTGGTTTTGTATAACAAAGTTGAGAGTGAATTTCTCCTTTGAATTTGATCTTTTTTTGCACAAAAATTTCATGCTGCAATGTTTGAATAATGTTTTTGATGGTGGAAATAGATTGAGTACCATCAAAAATCCATTAGGTACACCATGGGTGCTTCACTCAATGAACCCATGTGCCTTTGTGGCATATTAAACAATACCCTTAATTTGGCTATATACTGGAAAATACCTCTAAAAATCACATCATTTAACCCCTTACCAATACAAACCCTATGCACCTTCTTTATTTGAAAAACTTATTTTAAATATCCATTTTTTTTAATATCTTTTATACTCTTTATATTTTTTTCATTAACTTTGAGCGTTATTTTTATGTTTGCCAATATAAAAACTCTTTACCCCTTATTATATGTTCAATATATTATGCCATTTTTTCCTTAATATATATCCCAATATAAATACATAATAAACATCTAAAATTTTAAAATGTATAACCAAAATTTTCAAAAATTTACTCAAAATTTCCTTCGAAATTTCCTCCAAAACAACTGTATAAAATATACCATAACTCCGATATAACTGCTTATGTCATTCACACCCTTCCGGCATGAACAAACTTCAATGAGCTGGAGGCAGAGACAAATTCCAGTCGGGACGTCAGTCTGTTAGAACAACTGTGGAGAGGGTAATTTTTGTTTTAATGAATAGAGATCTTTTTATGGTGGTGCAATACTCTGTTCTCACTAAATTTTTTTTAAAGCTTCCCTGTGCAAAAAGATCCTGGAGTAAAAAGAAACAGAGCATTGCCTCTGTGTGCTTGAATTTTGTGTTTTTGGGATTTTGCAAGAAAAATCCCCAACATTTTTGGCTACAATTTGTAAATGAAGGTTGATGGATCATTATTATTCAAGGAAAACTACCCATGAAATGATTTACTGGTGGTTCTTAATTGGGCAGGGTTTTACTATTACTAGATGTCTCTAAGTATTGGGTCGTTAACCTGTTTTCTTAAGTGTAAGGAAGTCAAGCTCTTAGCCAAGAAGAAGGTGTTTTTGGACATACTGGAGACCCAAAAGAATGGAATGAGGTCTTAGCCAAGGGAGCAAGCCAAGGAAAAGGAGTTTTTGAACAAAGAATGATGTCTTAGAGGAGCAAAAACAATCTTAAAGTATACTCCAAACCAAGTTAGATCAAATGGCTAAACTAATAATTTTATTTATTTATTTTTAATTAAAATCTAGTTAGAAATTAAGAAAATTATAATTTTATAACAGTGGGTTTATAACTTTATATTATAAATTTAATATAACATAAATATAAGAATATTTTAAAAATAATAAACATTTTTAGTATATCTAAAAATAGAATTTAAAATAATATAAAATTAATATATTAAAATTAAATTTTTTAACGAAGTAAAGATATTAGAAAAAAGCTTAGATTTTATAAAATTAATAAAAATTGTCAAATTGATGCGACAATTTTTTCCATATTTAAAACTGCAATCTAAAGGACATGGCATCATGAAATTTTTAAAATTCTGTTTTGTCAAATCGATAAGGAAGATGCAAGGATCAAAATTGCAAACTAAATAAGATAACATGGTCATAAAAAACATTAAAAATAGAATTAAGATAATTCGTGAAAACTTAAAAATTATCTACTCCGTAAAAGTCGTAAACACTACTCATTTTATAGGGAGATGCAGTTTTCAAATTCCGACCTTAGCGGGACACGTGCATGCAATTTAAACGACATATCATTGTTATACTAGAACCAAAATTTTTTTAGTCAAGACAATTTATAAAACTCCAACCTTATCAAAATAAAAACCATCAAATTCAAATTGATGAAATGTAGGTTTTTTTTTTTTTTAATTCACGTTTGCAATTTAAATAACATAATAGCAAAACCAAAAAGTTCAATGAAGATAATCTGTGAATCTTATTATTGAATATTATTGAATCTATAAAGCTTGTAAAAGCTATCAAATTGATTCAGCTTTTGCCGAACTTGTAAAAACTATCAAGTTAATAAAGAGGTGCAGTTTTCAAATCCCAACTTTGGTGGGGCACCTGCAGTTGAACTTATCTAAAACAAGTATTGGGGTTTCAGAGGTCGCTTAAACTATGGGAAATTACCCCATATGTAATAACTTCATGAATAAATTTTTCCTCAGACAACTATTAATGGTTGAACCCAAGAATTTCACATTTTAACGGTTGATTAACCCAAGAATTTCACATATTGATATTAAATCCCGAAACCGCACAGTTCATAATTTCATCCCGAAGCTCACGTTATGCAGAGAAGACTATAAGAGTACCAATACATCAGACATTACATTGAAAGCTAATAGAGATCTAACACAAATTATATTTTATGCCATATTTACAGGAGTATGTATTGTAATAATCACATAGAAGAAGCAACAGCCTTTGGCTGGCCCTCACTCACGAAGCAAATTACAAGAATTGTCTGGCTCTTTTGCCAATCCAATTCAAGCCCCTTACACTACCAAACAAAAAAGACAAGGGAATTATTCCTAACAACTACGTTTTCCGTGATATTTTTCTTCAATTATTCTCGATACTTTACTATTGCAAGGCTGAGAAGTTGTTGGAGAAAGATACCACTAAAATAAAACCGGAAAACCCCAATTACAAAATGAAGGCTTCAAGGAATTGATAGTCAAACTGGGAATAAACCCAAATGATAAGGATGTTGTAGATGTCATTCAAGGCTCACAATCTAAGATGGAGTCACTGAGGCAATAGTTTAAGATGCCTACATAAAAAAGACAAAGGAGCTGACCAAGGTAGAAAGTGCCAAGGAAGTCCTGGCCAAAGACCTAATAAAGAGAAATAGTGAGGTGCTACATAGCTTCAGTACATAATTGATTCTCACATTTCTGTTATGTCTGTGCAAGACAATCCCCATAATCCCTCATAATAGTTGACCAAATTTCTCATGGATTTGCAATTAAAACAAAAATTGAATTGGACAATACTAAGAACCAAGTCACTAACAAGGAGAAGCAACTTGATAAAATCAAAGGGAGTTTGAAGTAGGCCAACAACAAGTTGTAGGCAAGACATGATGAGTTTAAAGAATTGAAGAATAAATTAATGGATACTATGTGTCTTATTCAAGCTAGAAAAATAATACGGGATGAGATTGTTTCTAAGGTAAAGAGCATATGGGAGCATATGAACTTAGTTACAAAACAAAGGATTGTAGTCAAGGTTATTGAGTTCTTCATCTTGTCACCCAAAAATGAAGATGTTAAAAATGTTAGGACTGCTGAAAATTTTATCAGATTTATCAATGAGAAATCAACCAGTGACCCAAGATCCATGGATATCACAAACAAAACAGGGGGGATTATTGAGAATAATAAAATGATCCGGAAAGAGTTAGCGAGGGTAAAAGTTGAGGAGTGTTTGAATGATTTAGCCATTCTTAGGTGACCTTAAGGAAGTGGAATTGACGAAATTCTACAACAAAGAACTTCTATACCAAATACAGGACTCCCAAAAGCCATCCCAACCACTCAGGTAACCATCTCTTGTGTCCCACCGAGCTTTTAGACCATTAAACCCCCTAACGCTCCCTTGATATGGATAAGGATGCATCTGGGAGGCTCCTGACGCTCCCATAACAAGGGTATGCATGCGTTTGGGGACTTTTCTCCTCAGACCTGTGCATGTGACTATGAGATTTGTGCCACCTTTTTAGGCCTAGAGCCCAAGTCACTGTCTAGAACTCAATGACACTTTAAGAATTGAAAAATAACAACTAAATAATGATACAAATGAAAGTACTTGAACAAGGACTTAACTAGACCACTACTAGCCATGACAGACATTTCGTCAAACAGGTTACAAATATGTAATCTACAGGTTTAAACAAAAGATTTGAGCATAAGGGTCTCATACTTATCTGACAATCACTAAGAAACATTGTTCTCTTATATCATTAGTTGCATTATCATCTATTAAGTCATAGATACATTGTTCATTCATTTACAAATCAAAACATGAGGAGATCCATAGATCATCACTATCATAATGCATGCTTATAACCAACATAATAACAACAAAGATATCAATGATACCTCAGCCATAGAATCCACATATAAACCAATACTTTTACACATAAGATACCAAGGAAAGAACCTCTTATGAATGAATGGAAAAGTCAACCTCGTATGGGACTACCACGTTCCACCCGACCATAGATTTGTTGAGCCAAATCTCTCTTCAACCAATCACCCCCTTGCCATATTCTAAGCATGAATATGAGACTCAAACCAAAAGAACCAACCAGGGCATCCCGAGGCTAAACCACCTAACCCTCATCAATAAAAACTAAGGTTTACCATCCACATTGGATCACTAGGCCAACACAATAAAAATGTAATAACAGTGTTTACCATGATCTCCACCTGATCACTAGGGAAAAATTGGTATGGATGCCACCGGATTTATCCACTTACACTATCAAAAATTTTCTCATCTCCTAGTCTCTTATCTTTACCATAATCCACAGTTCGATGTAGGGATCACCAAGCCCTAAACTGAGACTCCACCCTCTAGGCTTCACCATATATCTCGCCATTCACCAGCAAGGATTCTTAGGCCTAATCAAGGGCAACCATCGCTAGGATTTATCATATATCCTGCCATTAATTGGTCGAGAATTCCTAGGCTCACTAAGGCAAACAATACTTGGCTTTACCGTTACCCACAGTATGGTTCAGGGGCCACTAGGCTAGTGGATTTACCACAATCCACAGTATGGTTAAGTGATCATTAGTCCATGTATTCTTTCTTTTCGAGATCCACTTCACTCAGCTTCGAATCCATCCAGAAACTTAGCTCAACCAAAACATGAGAACCCCATCACACCATGGCTATCCAAAAATGGCAAGGCGAGGCTGAAAACACTGTGACAACTGGAAAAAAACATGTCATGACAACAAAAAACCACATGGAATATCATGCATACTGAATATAGCGAGGAAAACACACATGCAAATTGATACCTGCAAAGAATCCTGCTATAGATACTTGATCTTGATCTTCCTTGTTTGCTCCTTCCTTCCTCTTGCCTCCTTTTCCTTTCTTGATCCAATGCCAAAGTGCTCCAAGAAAACTCTAAGTTCCCAAAATTGAGAGAGAGAGAGAGAATGATGAGAGAGATCCAAAATGAAAACGACAAAAGGTTACCCTAACCAAGCCTAAGAAAAAACTTGCCAACTGATATTCAAAAGCCTTTTTATCAATGGTGTCTCTGTTTTCTTCATTTTTCATTATTTGCCTTCAATTTACTACTCATGTGTAGCCTATGACCTTTCACCTTCATTTTCTCCCAATTTCCATTATTTTCATAAATAAATGTCCGAAAAATTCCATTTTTCTTTTCTAAAGCCTTTTCCACTGCCTTTGCCAAATTCCTTTAGCCATAATAAACTGAATGAACACCCACAATGATGTTTTTCCCAACATTTAGCTTGGAATACGTTTCCCATGATGTTGGTCTTATTTTTTCCTTTATTAACTTTTAGATGGAATTTTCACCATGGTTGTTATAGAACCCCCCCCTGGGGGACCACCGCCATTGGTGTTCAATGACACCTATAACCAACAAGATTGTTGCAACCGAACATATTGCCTATGGAACTTTATAAGACAGCTCGTTGCAGTATTTGCAATGACCACTGCTGAAAACATGACAAGCATACTGCTAACTGGAGCTTTATGACATAGCTCATTATTGTATTTACAATAATAACCATGCATACACACATGCACATTTTACTTACCCGACAAATAATCATAATGCCTATGGAGATTTATAAATCTAGCTCGATACAATATTTACAATAATACACACATATGCACATTTTTTCAACCAAAAAATAAAATGATACAATACCTTCGTCCCCACCAAGGGAATCCCGAGGCTCACACCTCCACCTAGAAAGTAATACTAGGATTCACTTCCTTCCTAATAAGTCCATAATCCTTTGCAAGTTCAAATTTACATACAATGTCGAGTGCTACAATCCTGTGCCACTTATCTTCTTAGTGAATAGTTATTGACTCATTGTTTCAGGGCACACTCCCAATGTGCATCTGATTCCATATGGAAATGCTAATGACCAAAAAAAGGTCCATCCCTTACCTTCCCTTCTCTGCTACACATTCCCTCAGGAAATCTGGTAACCGCTTCCATGCAATCACTCACCTTCCAAGTTCCCCGACATTCCTTACCCTGGGTGATCCATCCCTTGGCAAGGAGTCCTCACAATAGAAGGTTAAACAACCAAGGCATATATCTACCTCAAAACGATCATACCAGTTGTAGTATGCTCATGGAAATCAATGGAAAGTATTGGGTACCAGTGTGCCATAATGACCTTGTTCTTGAACACTTTACCAACATATTGATGCTTGTTCCAATTCCTTTTGTTGTTGTTGCTAATGCTTGATGTCACTTTCGACGACCCAACTTGGAATTTCATGCTTTCTTGTACCAAGCACATAACTGCTATTATATTTAAAATAAATTGAAATAAATTCACATCATACATCATTGGTGACCCATCAATAAGGTATACCTGCAATTCTATTCACTTGCTGTCACAACTAGTCAAACTAGTATCTTTGACCAAATCATCATGTACAAACATATCACATCAGGTTAGCCCAAAACACAACCATCATAAATCAGAACCATGAATCACACGTAACCATCATAAACTAGAATCATAAATCACACATAACCATCATAAATCAAAATCTTGGATCATATGTATAATAAAATTGAAGTAAAATACTACTAATTATCCTTCATCGGTCCTTACTTCTGCCTTTGTTCTATTCTGTAGGCACTCTGGATCAGTTTTCACACGTGAGAAACACCTAATGCCTTCTCTTCAACCATGTGCACATGAACATAGTGTACATCCCACACATACAACCACACATGACATACAAGACCATGCAATACCTGAACATACACCTGACATACAACTCATACACCTACACCCAATGTACAATACAACACATATATACACCTACACCCAGTGTATGACACAACACAATACACACATACACCTACACCCGGTGTACGACACAACACATATACGTACACAAAATACAGCGCAATGAATACACATGTCACGATACCATGACTACACAAGGCACATACATAGTACCACATGCCTGCCACGCAACATGTATGACATGCACACAACACCAGATATACACCAATACGATATGCACAACGTGTATAGACTACCCCCTGTACACTGTACTACCTACAAAATATGTCCACAGAATCATATGTACACGACACCTCCTAAACAACATGTACGCATCACCATATGTACACCGCACTACCTATATAATGTGTATAAAATACCACAAGTACATAACACCACATGCATGACATTTACACGACACCACATATACACAGTGCCACATGCACACAACACTACCTACACACAATACCATATGTACAACATATACAAAACACCACGTGCACACAACACCACATGTACAGTCATGCACACAACACCGTATGTACATAGTACCATATGCACAACATGCATACAACACCATATGTACATAGCACTGCATATACAACATGTACATAGCATCATATGTACACAACACTGCATATCTAACATGCGCACAATATGATATGTACATAGCACCACATATTCAACATGTACATAGCACCATTTATACCCAACAATGCATATGTAATATACACACAACACCATATATAAAATAGGCATACGACATCATATGTACGCAATACTACATATACAACATTACACATCACCATAGGTACAATCAGTGAATATACGACATGCACAACATATACACAACAATAACACTACACTTCCAAAATGATCCAAAATGGATCTTGGATAGACTTCTAAGTCTAAAGTGTTCCTCACAGAGGAAAATGAAAGTCAAGGGTTGCTCCTGAAAATAGTCTCATTGCATAGATATTTTCATTCTGAATTGGATGCAATTTGAATGGACTAAAATAGATTTCGGATGATGAAGTTATCGCAAAAGGAAGACTACCTTTGTCCTTTGAAAAATAAGGCATTTCTTCTAAAAATGGGCTTAAGGCCTTATAAAGGAAAATTTCATTAGAGATGTTAAAAGGAGGACCTAAAGCAAAGGTAGAAGGACCCCAATTAGCGATCTCTGACTTATCGCATCGGAGATAGGCTCACATGTGATATTGGGACCCAAAGCACTGTGATACACTGATTGCGATTAGTGATTGGAGCCGATAGCGACGATCGGAGATATCAGTGGTCGGGTGATTGGCAAACCAGTGAATCGATGATCAGCACACCCAAAAAGGAAGGACTGTAGCACTGCGATATGCAGATATGCGATCAGCGATGGCATCGATACACGATAGTGCCAACTTGCAATTGCGATGATCGGATCGGCTGATCAGCATCGACGATATGAGATTGCATCGCAATATTTCATGGTATATGGAAAGAAAACTCAGGCCATTGCGATTGCGATTAGTGATCAGGGCTCGATGGGATTATGGACGCGATTCTATAAATTTTAAGTTCTAATATAAAAGAATTTTCGGGCTTTTTCTGTGTATTAGCGCATTTATGTATAAAAATCGAAATACAAAAGAAAAAGCCCCGAAATAATAAAGTCAGACCCGAAAGGAATTATAGACGTGACTTTATATTATTTGAGTTTTGTAATAAGCGAGATTTTGGGCGGGACTCAGGCGGTAAGTGGTATTGGACTGGCTCCGCCTGATCCCATATACTGGCCAACACGTGGCGTGGTGAAGGAGAGAGAAAACTGCCTTTTCGGGCGGATATTCTTTGTGCACATAAGCCACCCGAAATAGATATCAACCATTGGATCGGAGACCCCAAAGATCAATGGCAGGCTTGTGATAGTGACCGAAGGTGGACCCTATAGGATTATAGGGTAGATGCAATATTATTTGAAGTCCGATAGAAAGCATTTTGTCGGATTTTTTAGTGTTTTATGTGTATTTATCTGGGTAGATAGAGAAACAACTTTTTGGGATTTCACCCATGCCAGTGGTCCATTCTATTACAAGTAGGTGGCCACAATACCTTCAGCGTTTTATAGTGATTATTTAGCTCTCGAAAGGGAGATGAATGGATAGAAAGCTGGAGAAAGCCAAAGCCAAGAGGCACGTTCTTCAAAACTATCATGATGATGTTTTCCAAGTACACATCCGGAACAAACACCATCTCTGCAAGCTACCATTAGAAGACCTGTCACCATATTTTATTTACATAGATTCTGAAGGGAGCGATACTTTAAGTGACCAAATCGCTCATGCCAAAGTTTGCTCACTTCATCATTATGAGCAACAAATACCAAGGGAAGATTTGATGACCCAAAGTTGTGAAACTTATACAACCTTGTAGAATCATCAACAATGCCAGTAGCTAAAATCTGTCTAGGATCCTTTAGGTCTTTAATTACAACATCGTGAGGTGAAAATTCAACGATTTTACCTTCACCTGAATGAGTTATCTGATATACAGATAGAAGGTTGCAGGATAAGGTTGGAACACATAATACATCATTAAATTGACCATTGTATATATGAACAGTTCCAGTCCCTACAACACTAAGAGATCTATCATCACCAACATATATATTTTTTGGTGTTACAATAATTTAAAGAAGAAAACATGGCTTTGTTTTTGGCCATGTGATAAGAGGCTCCAAAATCAATGAACCACTCATGAGAATGAGAGGAAGAAGATACATTTAGTGCATAGCCAGACCGAGATGCTTGACAACCACATGCAGAAAGTGTCATTCCTGAAGATGAAGTTGAAGTTGAAGAGTGCTCCAAATGGATGTTATGCTTCTTCATTATTGCTTCCAAGGCTTCCATCTTCTTAAAGCATTTGGATTCTAAGTGGCCATCTCGATTACAAAAGTGGCAATGTCTATCAGTCTTCTTCCCTTTGTTTTTATTTGCCTTATCATTCTGTTGAAATGATTTTTCATTTTGAGGTTGAAATTGCTTAGGACCCTTGTTTGGTTTAAGACCATTCCTTTTAGGATACGACTTCTTAGGATTCTTTGAATTTGGTTTCTGCTGGGCGGTTAACGCTTTCGTAGAAGAGTTTCCAAGATTAAGAAGACCAAGGTGTAAGAGTTTTTCTTGTTCTCTTATTAAAGAATCACAAAAAGAATCAAAGGAAGGGGGCTTGTAGGTTTGTCCTTGAGAAATGAAGGCTTCTCTTATAGAATGGAAGGTGAAAACAAACATAGAGTAGGTTGGTCCCAACTTAGTAAGAATGGAATAGATAAGGTTATTATCTTCTTTCTTGACCTTAACACCTTCCAAGAGAAGTCGAAGGGTCTTGAACTTGGACAAAAAATATTCAATGCAAGAAAAATTATTGGGGTCCAATGTAAGCAACTCATTTTCAAGTTGATGGGCTCTAAGTTCATTTTTGATTCCAAAAACTTTAGTAATCTTCTTCATTGCTTCATCAGGAATATCAAGTTCTGCAATATGGAATCTAAGATCTGGAGAAATAAACATCCCTATCAACCCACGTGCTTGATCTTTCCTATTTTCCCATTTAGCTGCCTTATCTTCATCTTTCGATTTGGTTTCTTGGCCTTAGGCTATTTTGTAAAGACCTTTACTTCTAAGTAAATCCATAATGTAGGACCACCATTGGAAGTAGTTGATCTTGTCAAGAATAACTTGGCATGGACTTTCCATTTTAACAGAAACTGAAGCTATATATACTGAAACTAAGTGTTCCAATGGAAATATCTCGAAAAATTAGGCTGGTTAAAAAAAAATGGCTCTGAAAACGGCCTCTGAATGAAGAAGTTATGGCTTTTTGAAGAAAAGTTGATGAAGGCGCCGACGAAGTGCGGGAATGTGCGGAAATGAAAAAGAACGCCCCCGTTCCAACAAAAAGGAGACTTGAACTCAAGACCTCTACTCTCATAAATTAGCTTTGAACGAAGTGAGCTAAACAAAAAGTGTGTGAGAGAGAGAGAGAGAAGAAGGAGAGAGAGAGAGCAGAGCGGGGGGTGGGGCTTTGTTTTTTTAGTCACTGAAGCTTTGGGTGTGTGCTTGCTTGAGAAATTTCTTTTTTTTTCTGCAAAACAAAAAACACAAAACCCAACATGGACATAAAAAAAAAACAAACCTTACGGCTTAAAGTTAGCTTTACCCGGGAACTAAATATTTTCCTCAATGTTTCTGATTTTCTGAGATCACACTAAGGCGCAGCGGAAAAGAACATACGCATGAGAAAAATCCTTCCTCTCCATTTCTGATTTGCCCAGATCGCATAGAGTCGCAGGGCAAAGCGCATATGCAGAAATGAAAGGTATAGATCTGGTAATAAAAAAGAAGCTAAATAAACCGAAATAATAAACAGAGAGAAAATAACTAGAAACTGTAAATAAACACTGTATATCTCCGGATCTTAAAAATGACATAGCTAGGGCTACCAGAAACCTTTTCGCGTGAAACAAAAGGGGATCCTCACTGGAACATATGGTCCTAATAGAACAGAGCAGTCCTCTCATCCCGAAAGCAGTCAGAAACAGCAGATCTAGGAAACGACAGTCGGATGCAGTTCTACCGGCTTCAGATTTGGATCACCAACAGACGTGGCCCTCAAATAGCTCTGATACCATGTAGGAATTTACAGGGTAAGTTCCTTAGATAGAACACCAAAGGACACCACTCACAAATAGATCACAGATCAATACACCAGTATTTTTGACGTGGTTAAACCCCTCAAAGAGGGAAACAGTCCACGGCCTGAGCCAACGTGGCCACTTCAGGCAATTTATTAATAAAAGAATGAAAATTTACATACGCTTACCTCGCGAACAGTTAACCTACAAATGACCCTCCATGCTCTTTAAACAGAGATCATGGACCAATCGGGTGTTAAGCCACGGATCAAGTGTTGGTAATACCAAGGAGACAATGAACCGTTAGATCACTACATATCGTGACAGTCGGATTGTAAGTTATAAAAGTACATAGTAAAGAAACACACTTTACCTAACTCTATACTAGACCAAGTTATACTTAACTATTTCCTATGTGTCGGAATATCCTAACACATACACCTATTTCAAGTACTTTTTAATTCTGCAAGTGGATAATCATAAGGTCTTGGGAATGTTTAAGCTTTGGAAGTGGGAGAGATTCTTGTAAACTTGACAAGAAGCCTATAGCAGCCCATTTTTAGATCAGGTGTTATCAGAGCCTGAGATTGATTAACCCCACCTTCAAAGAAGGTTATTTCAGAATGCTTGATTGACAGAGCATAGATTGCTTGTCTGAAAGGTGTTTAAACAATCAGAGGTTGATGGTATGCTTGTTTGCAGAATGACTATTGTTTGAGTTTGCAGAGGTGAAGGGAAAGCTATTGATAGCGAAGTCCAAGAGAGGACAAGAAGGAAGAAGGGTTGAAGGCATTCTTCTTATCCCAAAGGACCTTAAGGCAGTCCTTGAAGCACAAGAGGTTTGTTGCAAAAGGTTGTTGAATAAGCTCTTTTTTATTCTTGTTTGAAGTTCTTTTGTTCATTGGCATAATGACAACTTCTACAAGTCAGTCATAAAAATCTTCTTTCTTCACAAGATTCTTTGATGAAGACACGAAGCAAGACTTGTTCATCGTGATGTCAAGGTGAGAGAAATGTATGAGGATGGATGGAAGAGTAGCATACTTAGAGAGAAGTTGAATTCCATGGAGGAAGAGAAGTAGTTGCTTTCTGACAAATTGCATGAAATGGAGAGGCAACTTCCTATTTCAAATATGAAACTGAGAAGGATGCATGAGTTGGAGTCACAACTCTTTGTTGCCAAATAAGCCTTAGTCAAGTATCAGCATGAAGAAGAGGTAAACCATTCATGTTTTCCTTCAAATTCTTCTAAAAATGTTTGTATTGGTTCTTTTGAAAAACATACCAGAGGCATAGGCTCCAAGCTAATGTCCAAGATGGGCTATCAAGGAAAGGGCTTGGGAAAACATGCACAAGGTATTGTTGAGCCAATAATAGTTGAGGAAAGGCCCAAGTATTTGGGTCTTGGCTATGGATAGTCTTATGGAGAGAGTTCCAAAGCTGCCATGAAGGCCAATGAAATAGCTCCAAGAAGGAGTTACATTGCAGGTCTTCAACCTCAAGAGTGTGAATATTGTATTCAGAAGGAATACAATATCTTGAAACATCATTTGCAGGATGCAGGTGTTCATAAGCATGCACTTGAACTAGAGAGTTGTGGAAACTCTGACAACCTTGAAGAGATTGATGGTGTTCCAAAGGGAGCCACTTCTTCATTTGATTCACCTCCTCATGAAGGCAATAAAGGTGAAAGAGAAAGGTATAAAACGGTTCTAACCATATTCCTTTTGATTATGTTTAGCATGATAAATTCCCATGTAGGCATTGGAAAAGAATTGCATGTTCCTTTTGTGGTTTGGATAACCATAATGTTTCTAGATGTTGGAAGAGAATGGCCACATACATGAAACTTTTGAAGGAAAAGAAGCAAGAAGCCAAAGGTCCATTGGACAAGCAAGTCATGATGTCAGGAGGATGCACATGCAATGCACTTACTGCCATTAGTAAGGACATCTTGCCACAAAATGTTGGACTTTCAATCCAACAATTCTCCCACGAAACTTGAAGAAGGTGGAAGGAAAAAATGGTTGAAATGGAAAGGAAGATTCCATGAATGATGTGCTTCAGGATGATTCACATGTTGATGCTGATGTGCAGACAAAGGAAAGACCTTTGAAATGGATTGGTAAGAAATCGTTAGAGTTCTTATCAAATTAAGGTTGCATGCCTATTGATGCATCTATTTGCATTTCTTTGTTAATGAGAATGAAAGTTGTAGGATTTTACAAAGAAGGTGAATGGAAAGGTTGAATAGGAGGCTCACTTTGTTGCCACAACATTATGTTCATTTCAGCTTCGAAAGTACGGTGTACTTAAGCGAAAGTTGAAGGATAAAATGCATGCATAAGCATGATATGCATGAACACAGGGATGTTGATGTTGTCCTTGTATTCGAACACGTATGTGTAATTAACTTGAAGAGTTGATTGGTTTGTTTTAAAAATGCATGTAATGTTGACTTGGGAAAAGTTAACTTGGTCTCCAAGATGGAGATAATGATGAAGTGTTTCATCTTCTGAAAAAGAGTCTTAATGGTCTTTTTCTACATGCTTGACTTGAAGAGTCATTTATTTTAAATGCATGTTTTGTGGGCTTGGTATCTAGTACATCATTTGTATGCAGATGAAAGACATGGAGGTATTCACAAGATGTGAAAATCTATTTCTTTTGTTGAAGCAAGAGTTTAGGCGATCCAGTTGTTGTCTGTATTTTTGTGGTTGTTAACAGTTGTTGTTGACAGCTTGTCAAACAGGTACAAATGAAAATTTTGTGAAGCAAATGTGACTTCATATTTGTTTGAACCACCTTGGATCAATGATCAAGGTAGAGAACTTCAAACTAGCTTTTGTGACCATCTCAGCAGGAGTTCTACATGAAGTCAAGGAGGAAAATAGTTCTTCCCAAGAGGACTAGCACATCCATGAAGGAGAGTGGTCCAAGGCTTTGGTTGAGAGGAACTATGCATAGGCAAGTGTATGGAGGCTGAAAGAAGAGGGTGAGGTACTCTCATTTACTATTTAGATCAGTATGTCAATCTTTTGGAGACCAAAATCTCTTTACTGGGAAGGTGTGATCCAAAATGGATCTTGGATAGACTTCTAAGACTAAAGTGTTCCTCACAGAGGAAAATGAAAGTCAAGGGTTGCTGTTAAAAATAGTCCCATTGCATAGATCTTTTCATTTTGAATTGGATGCAATTTGAATGGACTAAAACAAACTTCGAATGATGAAGTTATCCCAAAAGGAACGCTGCCTTTGTCCTTTGAAAAAGTAGGAATTTCTTCTAAAAATGGGCTTAAGGCCTTATAAAGGAAAATCACATTGGAGATGTTAAAAGGAGGACTTAAAGCAAAGGCGAAAGGACCCTCGATTAGAAATCTTCAACTTATCTCATCAGAGATAGGCCCACATGCAATATCAGGACCCCAGGCATTGCAATATGTCGATTGTGATTAGCAATTGGAGCCGATAGCGATGATCGGAGATATCATCGATCGAGCGATAGGTGGATTGGTGATCGACACACCCAAAAGGGAAGGATCGTAGCACTACGATATGCCGATATGCAATCAACAATGGCGTCGATATGCGATAGTGCTGACTTGCGATTGCGATGATCAGATCAGCGGATTGGTGTCAGAGATATGAGATCGCATCACAATATTCCATGGTATATGGAAAGAATCCTTGAATCATTGTGATTGCGATTAGCGATCAGGACCCATACCCGATGGTATTATGGACACAACTTTATAAATTTTGAGTTCCGATATAAAAGTGATTTCAGGCTCTTTCTCTATTTTAGTGCATTTTCATATAAAAACCGAAATACAAAAGAAAATTCCCTGAAGCGATAAAGCCAGACCCAAAAGGAGTTATAGACACGACTTTATATTATTTGAGTTTTGTAATAAGTTGGATTGTGGGTGGGCCTCAGGTAATAAGTGGTATTGAACGGGCTCAGTTCAATCCCATACACTGGCCAACACGTGGCTTGGCGCAGCAGAGAGAAAAATGGAGAGCTTTAGAGCCAGGGATAAGGTGGTGTTCTAAGCCCATTGTGTTCTGTGTAAGCTAGTGGAGTTGAGTGTGGAGCTTGTAAAAGGACTTTGCCATAATCCTAGAGAGCCTAGTTGAGTTGACTAGAGCTCAAGGAGACATAGTCCAAGAGTTCTAGGTGAACTCCATATTATATTGTTGTGTGTGTGATTGCTTGTTATTAAATTGTATATGCTGCTTTGTTTGCTATTTTATTTTTTATATCAGTTCAAGAAAATAAACTTAAAGCACATAAATAGTTTAAAACCAAACACAAGCATACACCTATTTCAAGTACATTTTAATTCCACAAATTGGTTAATGATAAGGTCTTGGGAATGGTTAAGCTTTGGAAGTGGGAGATGTTGTTGTAAGCTTGACAAGAAGCCTATAACACTCCATTTTCAGATCACAAAACCATACTACCTCTAGCAATCAACCTTGCTTCCAGTGTCTCTCTGTTATCATGCTTATCCTAGCATGCCGTAAAGAACATTGTTTTCATTCCATTGATGTACCCTTCTACGTTACCTATCATAACATAAACATAGTCATAATACAAGCATACAATATCAATTCACATCCATATGATACTAACCTCATATATGTGTCATCACTATTCTTCCTATTCTTATAAACTAGGAAACTCTTCATTCCATTCACTTGCATAATAAATCACTCCATAAGAATGATTCCTAATGACCTTGTTAGACAATGACATACATATATATACATATAAATATTAGCATTAAAAATTCATGATCCTGTTAGACAATGGCATACATACATACATATATACATATAAACATTAACATAAAAACAATCATGATCTATGATGACCATGTCAGATAACAACGTGCATACATGCATATATGCATATAAACATTAGCGTAAAGGAATCATGATCACAAAATAATTGATATATCTCCAGGTGAAGGTTAAGAGAACTTCCTTTATTCATGCAAAAAATGCACAAATTTGAGAACAACAATTCCCAAGATAGCCAAGGAATCAGATGCCTCACATCCATTCACTTTACCTTTCCTGCTACCTTTGTCTTGCCACCATCCATTTACACTAATGGAGCTAACCAACTTAGCCAACTGTCATACTCTTTCCTTCAATTTCCCTTTTCTCATGCACTGAGCTTCATCTGAGTCTCATATTACCTGATGGGTTTCATTCAGATTCTCTGGAGCTCCATTAACTTTCCTCTTTTCCAACCACTTCCCAAGACACAAAACATAGAAGGAAAGACAAGAAACAAAGAAGAGTAAAACCATGAAAATCAATAACAATATGACACCACGAACAAAGCGGCAAGGCCTTTCACCAGACAACAAAACTGCAAATCAAGTGCAAACAAATCGCCAAACACTGGAAACACAAAACTAGAATCAAATGTTCTGATTCAAACCTATAGGTTCCAGTGCTTCCAAGGTAAAACTCAACCCAAGGCTTCTTCAAGATATCATGGCAATCTCTTTTGCCATGAAATCCCTGCATCATACTGCCATAAACACCTAACTGTCAATGGATAAGTACTCATAACAACATACTAGTTACCTTACCTTGCCATATTAAGGCTAAGCATGTTTCCCTGCAACTGCTCACACATGTCAACCACATGTTCCAAATATCAAGAAAATCACATCTATCAATTTGAAATCAACCTTTACCAAGACTAAAAATCATGCCATAATCGATAGTCAACTCATAATCATTACACATAATGCTACAACAATCACCTGCTTACACTGAAGTACCTATCAACTATCTCAACACATATGTGTTAGTACAATCATCTTAAAACAAGATCATTTCTTCATGAAATCTTACAAACACATACTCATATCATGCAATTAATAAAAAATTCAAGCAAACTATAAATGCACCATGTTAGATAAATCAACTAGATGACATAATAGATACCAACACTCAAACACCAAATAGACGACGTAATCAGACATTTAGTCACAATGGATATGACATAAGCAACATCATAGCTTAATGTATCTCAGAGGAGGCTATCTTGTATGCACAATCAATCCAGATTGGCATGATATAACTTCACGACATATCAACTAAAACATAATTAAGGTAACTATATCCATAATAGTCACTAGCTAAAATATTCACAACATACACTCATAAACAATTATCATTCATACATAATAATCACATTTGCATAGCCAGTCTAGATTAATATGACAAAATATCACAATATATCAACTCATATTTGAATGTCGTATCCCTAACCATTTGCATAGACTATATTGTCATTCACCGCTTTATCAGTCTTCAGTTGCCTCAAGTGCCAAATAAGAGTAACTTTTAAGTCATTTCCAACACCACAAAATCTCTAGGAGGTAAATAAAAATCTCTCCGTTTCATAGTGCTCGAAAAGAGCTTTCTAGCTATATATAGAAGTCATGTTGAAGATCAAGAGTTTTGTTGCCAAATCGATAGTGTTAATAGTGGGGGAGGGCTGATTTCATTTTACAAATGAAATGCACAAAAATATAGGGATGGGTGAGCCCTTTCTCTCTCCTCCACGTGGTGGTATGGTTTATCAGAGGCCGGGGGCCTCGGACACACTAAATCCCGCATATAGGCCTTGTGAAAGCCCTGTATCTAACACTCCTGCATGACCCCTACAATACCTGATGGGCCATCCTTAAGGAATTATGGGGGGGTAATATGCTGATATTGTTAATAGAGGGGGAGGGCCGATTTCATTTAACAAAGGAATTCAAAGAAAAACCAAGGTACGCAGCCCCTTTCTCTCTCCTCCAAGGGGGAATGTGGCACAATCTCATTGGCCTGAATGTGTGACTTGGAAGGTGACATCATCAATGATGTGGCAGTATAGGTGACATGTGGCAATAATATTCAACATTTTCAGGGGTCCGATGGGGGCATTTCTAGATGACATGTGTCACCAATGACAAGGAGACATGTGGCAATGATGATGTCATCCCCTGCATATCAGAGATTGGCAGTCGCATCGGTTAAAATGCTCCTCCACCTCAGTCTCCCTGGCTTGCAATTGCAATATGCAAGGGGTTTTCTTCCTGGACCTGATATATTATAAGATCTGGCCTATAAGATTCCAATGTTCGGATAGTTGGCCAAGCGCTAACCAATAAAGTAAAATGACCTCCTCCTCCGAGGTTGCAATTGCGAGATCTTTGGTGGGCTTGATACCACTGATCAGTGATTGCAAGTTAGAAAGGGAGACACCAAGTGGTAAAGTGTGGCAAGCGCCAGGATGTAGGATTCTGAGTAACAAAGAAAAATGACCCCGGATGTGATGTTTCATAGGTTCTATTTGATAAATATTTTGCGTTTGGATTTTAGCCGATGTGGTAAAAATGCATCACTAAGGGAGATTCAAGTTATAAAAGGAAAATGCCTCCGCATAGCTATTGATAGGCTTAGTGCTCAAAGGGCTAATACCTTGGTTCCAACACCCATTCATATGAGGAATGTTACACAAGAGGCTATAATAAAGTGGGGTAAGTGGGAAATCAAAAAGTGTTCATTTCCCCTGTTTTAGAGGCAAAAATCTAGCGACAGAGACACTTCCTTGTTACACTACATTCAAGCACTGATTGTTTTTAGTAGGATGTTTAAGGCTGAAATGACAGAGTTGGTCCCGATAGCAGGTTTGATAGTAAATCATGGGGGATGGCGCATTCAAACTAGGTGCGGGCCATTCATGAGAAAACTATTCTACAAAACACCTCTAGAGTTAGTGTCGAAGGCATTTAAAGGAGAATAGACAGTAAATAGGCCAAGCAACATGGGAAGGACACTGTGACAAATATAGGGCTTGACCTGAAGTTTTCATAGGGACAACAAATGACTCCTTCCTCCATTCTTCATCTTGTTTCTTTTTTACTTTCTGTAGTTTTCTATTTCCAAGAAGGCATTCGATCTTGACTGTAATCTTTATGTGGAAAAGCCTTACAATGGTCGAGACAGTTAGTCTAGCAGATAGCTAGAGCTTTAGCTTAGGGGGATGAAATTCATAAGAAAGGTTGAGGAGGTTGATTGGTTCTAGTATTTCTCACCTGGAGGGCGTAATTTCTGAGATGTCATTTGGTTCTAATATTTTTATTAATGGGGGCTTTACTGATATCGTGTTGAATGTATGGATTGGTTATTTGGACCCTTTGAGATAAATGGTGTTTCCCTATTGATTCCCAACATGATTAATGTGTAGCATGTTCCTGTCAGTAATCTCCTTTCATCTTTGTTTTTCTTCCTTTCAAATAGTATAATGAATACAGTTGGTTCCTCCTCAATCTATGGATTTATCTTAACTTCTCATAGAAGACAGTACATGTGCTTATCACATACTTATATGTGTTATTCACTAGCATTGTAGTACCTATGAAATTACAGATTTACATGTGCATTTGATTAACCTGTAGGACTTGTGTTAGTCCAGATCTACATTAGGTTTTGGTAGAGAATTATACCCATGTCATGTTTGATCTAAAACCTTATTTTGCACTCCTTTATTTCTATCATTTCATTGAAAACCATGGTTTAGGATTCTATGTTTCTTACAACCCTATCCATCAAATTCCACTTTCTACTGGAACATTATTACCTAGGATTCTTTTTGTTACAACCCTATGCATGTATTTCCCTCCTTCATCTCCTTCTCTCCACCATCACTAAAACTTGAGTTTTAAGCTGTCTCATTTTCCTGTGTTGGCCACCAGAAGAAGAATTCATTCTCTTTGATATTTCCCTAATATACCCCTAACATTTGGATATATGAGTTGGCCTAAATCTACCTCATGAAGGCTTACTGAACCAAGCCCCTTATTTTACCTTTTTACGTGACAATTGGAGTGTTGAAGACCCCTCACATGTAATCTCTTAAGTACTCCTCTATTTAATATGTCCTAGGCACTGGTCTACAATCAACCCAAAGGTTGTCTCTAAGAAGTTTTCTATATCCCTTGCAACACTTGTGCTACTGGTGTGATTTGAAGTGACAACATATTTCTTCCATCATTGTTGGGGAATGGATTAGAATATTTTTCCCTTGGTACGACAAAGTTTTACACTTCCCCTGTTAGGTGAGAAAGGGAAGTGTGGGTTGAAGATCTCTCACCTTGGCGACTCCACTGTCGAATTTGTGGTAAACATCCCAGCGACTCTACTATCCCTATCTCTATTTGATCATCTGGCTTTCAAGCAGCCCCATACTCACTCAGACAAAGGAAAGACCTTTGAAATGGATTGGTAAGAAATGGTTAGAGTTCTTATCAAATTAAGATTGCATGCCTATTGATGCATCTATTTGCATTTCTTTGTTAATGAGAATGCAAGTTGCAGGATTTTACAAAGAAGGTTAATGGAAAGGTTGAGTAGGAGGCTCACTTTGTTGCCGCAACATTATGTTCATTTTAGCTTCAAAAGTATAGTGTACTTAAGCAAAAGTTGAAGGATAAAATGCATGCGTAAGCATGATATGCATGAACATAGGGATGTTGATGTTGTCCTTGTATTTGAACATGTATGTGTAATTAACTTGAAGGGTTGATTGATTTGTTTTAAACATGCATGTAATGTTGACTTGGGAAAAGTTAACTTGGTCTCCCAGATGGAGATAATGATGAAGTGTTTCATTTATTGAAAAAGAGTCCTAATGGCCTTTCTCTACATGCTTGACTTGAAGAGTCATTTGTTTTAAAGGCATGTTTTGTGGGCTTGGTATCTAGTACATCATTTGTATGCAGATGAAAGACATGGAGGTATTCACAAGATCTGAAAATCTATTTCTTTTGTTGAAGCAAGAGTTTAGGCCATCCAGTTGTTGTCTGTATTTTTTTGTTGTTAACAATTGTTGTTGACAGCTTTTCAAACAGGTACAAATGAAAATTTTGTGAAGCAAATGTAACTTCATATTTGTTTGAACCACCTTGGATCAATGATCAAGGTAGAGAAGTTCAAACTAGCTTCTGTGACCATCTCAGCACGAGTTCTACATGAAGTCAAGGAGGAAAACAGTTCTTCCCAAGAGGACTAGCACATCCATGAAGGAGAGTGGTCCAAGGCTTTGGTTCAGAGGAGCTATGCATAGGCAAGTGTATGGAGGCTAAAGGAAGAGGGTGAGGTACTCTCATTTACTGTTTAGATCAGTATGTCAATCTTTTGGAGACCAAAAGCTCTTTACTGGGAAGGTGTGATCCAAAATGGATCTTGGATAGACTTCTAAGTCTAAAGTGTTCCTCACACAGGAAAATGAAAGTCAATGGCTGCTCCTAGAAATAGTCCCATTGCATAGATCTTTTCATTCTAAACTGGATGCAATTTGAATGGACTAAAACAAACTTCGAATGATGAAGTTATCGCAAAAGGAACACTGCCTTTGTCCTTTGAAAAAGTAGGCATTTATTCTAAAAATGGGCTTAAGGCCTTATAAAGGAAAATCACATTGGAGATATTAAAAGGAGGACTTAAAGCAAAGGCGAAAGGACCCTCGATTAGAAATCTTCAACTTATCGCATCAGAGATAGGCCCACATGCAATATCGGGACCCCAGGCATTGCAATATGTCGATTATGATTAGAAATTGGAGCCGATAGCGATGATCGAAGATATCATCGATCGAGTGATCGGTGGATCGGCGATCGACGCACCCAAAAGGGAAGGATCGTAGCACTACGATATGCCGATATACAATAAAAAATGGCACCGATATGTGACAGTGCTGACTTGCGATTGCGATGATCGGATCAGCGGATTGGCGTTGGAGATACGAGATTGCATCGCAATATTCCATGGTATATGGAAAGAATCCTTGAGGTGTTGCGATTGCGATTAGCGATCAGAACCCATACCCGATGGGATTATGGACGCAACTATATAAATTTTGAGTTCCGATATAAAAGTGTTTTCGGGCCCTTTCTTTATTTTAGCGCATTTCCGTATAAAAACCAAAATACAAAAGAAAATGCCCTGAAGCAATAAATCCAGACCCGAAAGGAATTATAGACACGACTTTATATTATTTGAGTTTCATAATAAGTAGGATTTTGGGTGGGCCTCAAGTAGTAAGTGGTATTGGATGGGCTCAGTTCAATCCCATACACTGGCCAACAATTGGCTTGGCATAGGAGAGAGAAAAATGGAGAGCTTCAGAGCCAGGGATAAGGTGGTGTTCTAAGCCCATTGTGTTCTCTGTAAACCAGTGGAGTTGAGCGTGGAGCTTGTAAAACGACTTTGCCATAATCCTAGAGAGCCTAGTTGAGTTGACTAGAGCTCAAGGAGACATAGTCCAAGAGTTTTGGGTGAACTCCACATTATATTGTTGTTTGTGTGATTGCTTGTTGTTGCATTGTATTTGCTGCTTTGTTTGCTATTATATGTTTTATATCAGTTCAAGCAAATAAACTTAAAACACATAAATAGTTTAAAACCAAACACAAGCATACACCTATTTCAAGTACTTTTTAATTCCGCAAATTGGTTAATCATAAGGTCTTGGGAATGGTTAAGCTTTGGAAGTGGGAGATGTTTTTGTAAGCTTGACAAGAAGCCTATAGCGCCCCATTTTCATATCACAAAACCATAATACCTCTAACAAGCAACCTTGCTTCTAGTGTCTCTCCGTTATCATGCTTATCCTAGCATGCCGCAAAGAACATTGTTTTCATTCCATTGATGTACCCTTCTACATTACCTATCATAACATAAACATAGTCATAATACAAGCATACAATATCAATTCACATACATATGATACTAACCTCATATATTTGTCATCACTATTCTTCCTATTTATTTCTTATAAACTAGGAATCTATTCATGCCATTCACTTGCATAAGAAATCACTCCTCCATAAGAATGATTCCTAATGACCTTGTTACACAATGACATACATATATATACATATAAATATTAGCATTAAAAATTCATGATCCTGTTATTCAATGACATTCATACATACATATATTCATATAAACATTAGCATAAAAACAATCATGATCCATGATGACCATGTTAGATAACAATGTGCATACATGCATATATGCATATAAACATTAACGTAAAGGAATCATGATCACAACATAATTGGTATATCTCCAGGTGAAGGTTAAGATAACTTCCTTTATTCATGCACAAAATGCACAACTTTGAGAACAACAATTCCCAATATAGCCAAGGAATCAGATGCCTCACATCCATTCACTTTACCTTTCCTGCTACCTTTGTCTTGCCACCATCCATTTACACTAATTTATCTAACCAACTTAGCCAAATTTCATACTCGTTCCTTCAATTTCCCTTTACTCATGCATTGAGCTTCATCTGAGTCTCATATTACCTGATGGGTTTCATTCAGATTCTCTGGAGCTCCATTAACTTTCCTCTTTCCCTACCAATTCCCAAGACACAAAACATAAAAGGAAAGACAAGAAACAAACAAGAGTAAAACAATGAAAATCAATAACAATATGACACCACAAACAAAGTGGCAAGGCCTTTCACCAGACATAAACAAAACTGCATATCAAGTGCAAACAAATCACAAAACACTAGAAACACAAAACTAGAAGAAAATATTATGATTCAAACCTATAGGTTCCAGTGCTTCCAAGGGAAAGCTCAACCCAAGGCTTCTTCAAGATATCATGGCAATCTCTTTTGCCATGAAATCCCTGCATCATACTGCCATAAACACCTAACCGTCAATGCATAAGTACACATAACAACATACTAGTTACCTTACCTTGCCATATTAAGGCTAAGCATGTTTCCCTATAGCTGCTCACACATGTCAACCACATGTTCTAAATATCAAGAAAATCACATCTATCAATTTGAAATCAGCCTTTACCAAGACTAATAATCATGTCATAATTGATAGTCAACTCATAATCATTACACATAATGCTACAACAATCACCTGCTTACACTGAAGTACCTATCAACTATCTCAACACATATGTGTTAGTACAATCATCTTAAAACAAGATCATTTCTTCATGAAATCTTACAAACACATACTCATATCATGCAATTAATTAAAAATTCAAACAAACTATAAATGCACCATGTTAGATAAATCAACTAGATGAAATAATAGATACCAACACTCAAACACAAAATAGACGACATAATCAAACATTCAGTCACAATGGATATGGCATAAGCAACATCATAGCTTAATGTATCTCAGAGGATGATATCTTGTATGCACAATCAATCCAGATTGGCATGATATAACTTCACGACATATCAACTCAAACATAATTAAGGTAACTATATCTATAATAGTCACTAGCTAAAATATTCACAACATGCACTCATAAACAATTATCATTCATACATAATAATCACATTTCCATAGTCAGTCTAGATTAATATGACAAAATATCACAATATATCAACTCATATTTGAATGTCGTATCCCTAACCATTTGCATGGACTATATTGTCATTCACCACTTTACCAGCTTCAGTTGCCTCAAGTGGCAAATAAGAGTAACTTTTAAGTCATTTCCAACACCAAAAAATCTCTAGGAGATAAATAAAAATCTCTCCATTTCATAGTGCTCGAAAAGAGCTTTCTAGCTATATATAGAAGTCTTGTTGAAGATCAAGAGTTTTGTTGCCTTGAAATCAAGGAAAAGAGTTTATTAGAGGACCCAGAGCATAACAAGTCAAGCATATTGTGCACCCCGCAATCTAGTATCCTGCATCATCATGGTCCCACACATAAGCTTATCAGGCATAACGATAGGCCTCGAGAGTTCATAGGCTTATCTGTTATCAGCGGCGTGAAAATCCTACATCCCGTAGTCCCGCAATCCCCTATGGCCCCCATAATACCAATGGGCCATTCTTAAAGAATTGCAGTGGGGGGGGGGGGATACCTCTATATGTTAATGGGGGGGGCTGAATTCATTTTACAAATGAAATGCACAAAAATACAGGGATGGGTGAGCCCTTTCTCTCTCCTCCACATGGTGGTATGGTTTATCAGAGGCTGGGGGCCCCGAACACACTGAATCCTGCATATCGGCCTTGTGAAAGCCCTGTATCTAGCACTCCTGCATGGCCCCTACAATACCTGATGGGCCATCATTAAGGAATTGTGGGGGCGTAATATGCTGATATTGTTAAGAGCGGGGGAAGGCTGATTTCATTTAACAAAGGAATTCAAAGAAAAACCAAGGTAGGTAGCCCCTTTCTCTTTCCTCCAAGGGGGCAGGTAGCACAATCTCATTGGCCCGAATGTATGACTTGGAAGGTGACATCATCAATGATGTGGCAGTATAGGTGACATGTGGCAATCAGATTCGACATTTTCAGGAGTCCTATGGGGGCATTTATGGGTGACATGTGTCACCAATCACAAGGTGACATGTGGAAATGATGATGTCATCCCCTGCATATCAGAGATTGGCAGTCGCATCGGTTAAAGTGCTCCTCCACCTCAGTCTCCCTGGCTTGCAATTGCAATATGCAAGGGGTTTTCTTCCTGGACCTAATATATTATAAGATCTGGCCTATAAGATTGCAATGTTCGGATAGTTGGCCAAGCGCTAACCAATAAAGTAACATGACCTCCTCCTCTGGGGTTGCAATTGCGAGATCTTTGGTGGGCCTGATACCACTGATCAGTGATTGCAAGTTAGAAAGGGAGACACCAAGTGGTAAAGTGTAGCAAGCGCTAGGATGTAGGATTCTGAGTAACAAAGAAAAAGGACCCCAGATGTGATGTTTCATAGGTTCTATTTGATAAATATTTTGCGTTCGGAGTTTAGCCGATGTGGTAAAAATGCCTCACTGAGGGAGATTCAAGTTATAAAAGGAAAAGGCCTTCACATAGCTATTGATAGCCTTAGTGCTCAAAGGGCTAAGAACTTGGTTCTAGCACCCATTCATATGAAGAATGTTACACAAGGGGCTATAATAAAGGGGGGCTAAGGTGGAAATCAAAAAGCGTTCGTTTCACCTGTTTTAGAGGCAAAAAGCTAGCAACGGAGAGACTTCCTTGTTACACTACATTCAAGCATTGATTGCTTTCAGTAGGATGTTTAAGGTTGAAATGACTAAGTTGGTCCCGATAGCAGGTTTGATAGTAGATCATGGGGGATGGCGCATTCAATCTAGGTGTGGGCCCACTCATGAGAAAACTATTCTACAAAACACCTCTAGAGTCAGTGTCGAAGGCATTTAAAGGAGAATAGACAATAAATAATCCAAGAAACATGGGAAGGACACTATGACAAATATAGGGCTTGATATGAAGTTTTCACAAGGACAAAAAATGACTCCTTCCTCCATTCTTCGTCTTGTTTCTTTTTGACTTTCTTTAGTTTTCCATTTCCAGGAACACATTCGATCTTGACTATAATCTTTAGGTGGCAAAGCCTTACAATGGTCAAGATAGTTAGTCTAGCAAATAGCTAGAGCTTTAGCTCAGAGACATTTTTTATTGTAACTCAAGCTCTCCCCCTCTTCTAATAAATATGGGGATGAAATTCATAAGAAAGGTTGAGGAGGTTGGCCGGTTCTAGTATTTCTCACCTGGAGGGTCTAATTTCTGGGATGTCATCTGGTTCTAATATGTTTATTAATGGGGGCTTTACTGATATCGTATTGAATGTATGGATTGGTTATTTGGACCCTTTAAGATGAATGGTGTCTCCCTATTGATTCCAAGCATGATTAATGTGTAGCATGTTCCTCTCGGTAATATCCTTTCATCTTTGTTTTTCTTTCTTTCAAATAGTATAATGAATACAGTTGGTTCCTCTTCAATCTATGGATTTATCTTAACTTCTCATAGAAGATAGTACATGTGCTTATCACATACTTATATGTGTTATTCACTAGCATTACAGTACCTATGAAATTATAGATTTACATGTGCATTTGATTAACATGTAGGACTTATATTAGTCCAGATCTACGTTAGCTTTTGGTAAAGAGCGATACCCATGTCATGTTTGATCTAAAACCTTATTTTGCACTCCTTTATTTCTATCATTTCTTTGAAAACCATGGTTTAGGATTCTGTGTTACTTACAACCCTATCCATCGAATTCCACTTTCTACTGGAACATTGTTACCTAGGATTCTTTTTGTTACAGCCCTATGCATCTATTTCCCTCCTTCATCTCCTTCTCTCCACCATTACTAAAACTTGAGTTTTACGCTGTCTCATTTTCGTGTGTTGGCCACCAGAAGAAGAATTCATTCTCTTTGATATTGCCCCAATATACCCCTAACATTTGGATCCATGGGTTGGCCTAAATCTACCTCATGAAGGCTTATTGAACCAAGCCCCTTATTTTACCTTTTTATGTGACAATTGGAGTGCCAAAGACCCCTCACATGTAATCTCTTAAATACTCCTCTATTTAATATGTCCTAGGCACTAGTCTACAATCAACCCAAAGGTTGTCTCTAGGAGGTTTTCTATATCCCTTGCAGCACTTGTGCTGCTGGTGCGATTTGAAGCAACAACATCTTTCTGCCATCGTTGCTAGGGAATGGATTAGAATATTTTTCCCTTGGTACGACAAAGTTTTACAATTCCCCTGTTAGGTGAGCAAGGGAAGTGTGGGTTGAAGATCTCTCACCTTGGCAACTCCACTGTCAAATTTATGGTAGACATCCCAGCGTCTCTATTGTCCCTATCTCTATTTCATCATCTAGGTTTTCAAGCAGCCCCATACTCACTCAGATGTTACACCAGCCCAAAACTCTCCCTACTTTTGAAGCTAAAATCAATCACATAGGGAGGTTTTCAATATGGCGCTTCCTGTATTCCTAGCCAACCAATCTGCCCCACTGGATTCTATTCTATTGTTTTTTATCCTAATCATGTCCCTACATGTCATGAGTGGAATTCCTATTTTCCTAGATTCAGTGTCAACAGAGAGAGAAGACCTGACCAATACCTCAAAGACTTTCATGAATGCATGGAGAATCAAGGTATTTTTCTTTAAGATGTACAAACCAAGTTGCTCAAGTGGTATTTAGATGAGGATGCTAGAGTTTGGTTTAAAATGATACCTCATGGCAACTTGTCTTCTTTGAAATCTTTTCATACAACATTCTATCAATATTTCAAAATATTTTATCCACCGAATGCTCTATTTGAAGATTGCTACACCCTTTGTAATGATGAAGATTATCCTGAGGTAACTAAACATTTTGAAGATGTATGTGAGAGCTCATTCCAAGAAGATATCTACTCACATCAAGAAGCATCTCCCCATGAGAAAGAAAGAGAAGGAGGAAAAGCCATTGAGCTGCCAATAAACCCTCATAGGGATTATTCAGTTGAATCTGATGTTTCTCCTTCTTATGATCAATATAACTCTGTTGGAGAGTCAAGTGTGGTAGAGTTACCGCACTCCCAATTATGCGAAGCTAAACAAGAAGAAGAGGCCCATGAGGAGGTAAGCAAGGAGGCTCCCATCCATGATGCATATATTTCACATGGACAGCAGGATCAAAGATATCCTACAATCTATGATTCTTATGATTCAGATGAGGAGGAAATGGTCATGAAGGTGAAGAAGGAGTCGTTTACCAGTAAGTGGGGAGAAATATCACAAAAGAAAGTTTTTCAAGAAGAGCCCAAAGCTAAATTGTTGTAGAAATATTTCTATCAAGAATTCTCAACAGAACCTCCAATCTATGACTCTTACAGTTCTGAGAATCAAGAGTCTATTGCAGATTTCTAAGACAGTTGTCCCATTGAAAAATGGGTAGTAAAAGATCAGTAGCCAGTTTTTCTTGAAAAGGCTGACGTTGAGGATCTGAAAGGTGTTTGTGGCTTCCCTGGCCAAGAGGATATTGGTCGTCAGTTTGCTTATGAAATTAAGGCAGCTACAAAATTTCCTTACCTATTGCATGGCCCTGTGGCTGAGTACATGAGCCTATTCTTAAGCCAACAACAAAGGTTGTTTCAGCAACGTGTATCACATTCTTCATTTGCTAATTTTTCATGGTGCATTCTGATTTTTATCTTTCTTTTTCAACAGTATGAAGGCATATGGTCTAGTACTGTAATGTTGGCCTGGATATATAGGAGGATTGAACATACTTAGTTGAATTAAGCTCTGTGAATAAGTAAGAATGTACATAAATAAGTTCACCAGCTGAGCATTTACTTTTCAGTTGTTAGAATTTTTATTTCTGCATTTTAGATCGAGGTGGAAAGTCCCACGGAGATTTTTTTGATTACAAAGATTCATTTAATACTAACTCCATCCCCAATAGTGAAGGATACTAGTCTATAGGTTCTCAACACCTTGCCAACAAGGCGTTGTCCTCAGTAGGAGCTAACGTTGTCGCTCACTACTTTATCATTCGTCAGTTGTCTCAAGTGCCAAATAACAATAACATTGAAGTAATTTCCAGTGTCACAAAATCTCTTAGAAATAAATCAAACCCTATGCACTGCCTAGTGCTCAGAAAGAGCTTTACAATGGTATATAGAAGTCCCAAAGTGGACTTTTGGATCGGATGATGTTATGAAACCAGCTCAAGAAAATATAGAAAAGATAGATCAATGCCTTAGAATTCAGCCTCCTTAAGGGGGCAGCCTCCTTTACATTACATAAATGAACAATTCTTGGATGATTCAAATGACAAAACCTCCTTTCTATATATAGGAGTCTAAGGAGTCACAATATAACCCAGCCGACCTAACAATAATAATATAAAGCCACAAAAATAACAATAGAGGGATTCTATGGGGTCAGTAATAACAAAATGGAGACAATAGGGGCACAACATATTAATAAGGGGTATAACTACAATAGTAATGGGGTAATCACTAGTATTATAAGGACTCAACATGCCCCTCTCCTT
>APFE031124755.1:63213-74136 GCA_000404065.3 Pinus taeda
GAAGTATGACAAGACAATATTGTAGAGGTTTAATATGCAGGATAGTAAACCGGTGAAGGTTCCTATTCCTGTAGGTGTAAAGCTATCTGTTGAACAGTGTCCCAAGACACAAGAAGAGGAAGAGGACATGTCCCATGTTCCATATGCAATTGCAATCAATTGCCTGATGTATGTGATGGTCTATACTAGACTAGACATTGCACATGTGGTGGGAGAATTGAGCAGGTTTATGTCAAAACCAGGGAAGGAGCAATGGATAGTAGTGAAGCAGGTTTTTAGGTATTTTCTTGGCACTAGTGATTATGGTTTGCGCTACCAAGGAAGACCAGGATTGGACAGAGTCTTGGATATTCATGGCTTTGTTGATGCAGATTTGGCTGGAGATCTAGATCAGAGAAGATCTACAAGTGGGTATGTTTTTAACCTATTTGGAGGATGAGTTAGATGAGTAAGAAACAATCTGTAGTGGCACTATCAACAATAGAGGCAGAATACATGGCAGCCGCTCATGCAAACAAGGAAGATGTTTTGTTGTGGAGATTGTGTTAAATTATGGGGTTAGTATAGGGAACTATAAGAATAAACCGTGACAGCCAAAGTGTAATTTTCTTGGCAAAGAACCCTACATATCATCCAAAGACAAAGCACATTGATGTTTAGTATCACTTTCTGAGGTATATGATAGAAGACAAAAAGGTGTTGCTGGTAAAGGTGGACACTTTGAAGAATACTATAGATGCATTGACAAAATATGTGAGCTCTGAGAAGTTCTCTTGGTGTAGAGAAACAATGGGAATTGTGGGGCTGTATAAATGACTAAGCTCTCTTGTGGCCCCCTGTGGAAAGAAAACAAAAAGTGGGAGAATGTTGGGTTGTGTTATATTCTTTCCACGACTAGCCCACGTAGTTAATTGGGGGGATTAGAAGGGGGGTGGAGCCCCCGCTTCTTTATGCCGATTGCATAGCGAGGGAAGTCATAGGGTGTTTGAGGGGTGCAGGTAACCCCACTCTATGGGGTTCATGGTAGCGCCCTAGAAAATTTTGGTTTTGGACCCTATATTAGGTTGGGCAGACCTACCTATGGTTTTGTGCATGTTTTTCGCACATGGTTTTGGACGCGATGGTTTTTGGTCGATGGTTTTGGATGCGATGGTTTTTGGTCCATGGTATTAAATGCTTCAACATGTATAAATATGTATTGTAACATTGAAAGGAACATAATGAAAATGAAGCTGGTAGTCCCAGTTTTTCTATCCAGGGGAAAATCTCTGTGTATATGTGTTTTATGCATTATGCTCTCACATTGTTTATTTTTTGTGTTTTAGAATTCATATGTAGGTAATTTATATACGGGGTTCAAATCTACAACAAAGATAGGGATGGGAGGGACCTTTCTCTCTCCTCCATGTGGCAGTACGGTTTATCGGAGGTCAGGGGCCCCGAGCACAGTGAATCCCGCATATCGGCCTTGTGAAAGCCTCGCATCCCTCAGTCCCACATGGCCCCCACAATACATAATGGGACATCCTTAAGGAATTTCAAGGGGGAATAGTGTTAATAGTGTGGGAGGGCCGATTTCATTAAATAAAGGAATTCAAAGAAAAACCAAGGCAGGCGGCCCACTTTCTCTCTCCTACAAGGGGGCACGAGGCATAATCCCATTGTCCTGAATGTATGACTTGCTAGCTAATGTCATCAATGACGTGGAAGTACGAGTGATACGTTGCACTCAAATTTAGCATTTTCAAGGGTCCTATGGGTGCATTTCCTGTTGATATGTGTCACCACTCACAAGGTGACACATTGTAGTGATGACATCACCCTCAGCAGATTGACAATCGGTGGTCGAACAGGTTAAAGTGCTTCTCCACCTTAGTTTCCCCTTCTTGTGAATGTGATATGTGGGGGGTTTTCCTCCCAAACACGATATATTATCAGATCTCGCCTATAAGGCTCTCGCATATGGACAATTGAACAAGTTTTGAGAAATAAGGTAATAGGTCCTCCTCCTCCAAGTTGTGATTGCAAGATCTTTTGTGGGCCCAATATTGTTGATCAATGATCACAAGTTAGAAAGGCAGACGTCAAGTAGTAAAGCATAGCAAGTGTCGAGATGCTGGATTCCAAGTAACAAAGAAAAAGGCCCCTAGAAGTGATGTTTCACAGGTTCTATTTGATAAATATTTCGTGTCTGGATTTCAGCCGATGGGGTAAAAAGGCATCACTAAGGGTGATTCAATTTATAAAAGGAAAAGGCCCCCACACAACGCTGATAGCCTTAGTGCCCAATGGGATAAGCCCCTGGTTCAAGTGCTCGGTCATATGAGGAAAGTGACACAAGGGGCTATAATAAATGGGGGCTAAGGGGAAAATCAAAAAGTGCCTGTTTCACCTGTTTTAGAGGTAAAAATTCTGCGGTTGAGAGACTTCAGTGTTACACTACATTAGAGCATCAATTACGTTCAACGAGACATTTAAGGATAAAATGATAGAGTCAGTCCCGACAACAGCTTTGAAAGTAAATCATGGGGGATGGAGCATTCAAACTAACTATGGGCACATTCATGAGAAAACTATTCTAGAACACACCTCCAGAGTTGGCACTGAAAGCATTTAAATGAGAATAGACAGTAGACAGGCCAAGCAGCATGGGAAGCACACTGTGATAGAAATAGGGCCTAATCTGAAGTTTTCATAGGGATAACAAAGGACTCCTTCCTCCATTCTTCCTCCTGATTCTTTTTTACTTTCTGTAGTTTTCTATTTCCAAGAAGGGATTCAATCCCGATTATAATCTTTAGCTAGAAAATCCTTACAAGGGCCAAGATAGCTAGTCTAGCAAAATACTGGAGCTCTGGCTCAGAGATATTTTTTATTTTAACTCAAGCTCTCCCCCTCTTCTTATAAATAGAGGGATGAAATTCATAAGAAAGGTTCAGGAGGTTGGCTAGTTCTAGAATTTCTCACCTGTAGGGTCTAAGTTTTACGATGCCATTTGGTTCTAATATCTTTATTCATGGGTGATTCACTGATATCGTGTTGAATGTATGGACTGGTCATTTGTACCTTTTGAGATAAATGGTCTTTCCCTGTTTGTTCTAAGCATGATTAATGTTCAACATGTTCCTCTCAGTAATCTCCTTTCATTTGTGTTTTTCTTCATTTGAAATAGTATAATGAATGCAGTTGGTTCCTCTTCAATCCATGGATTTATCTTAACTTCTCATAGAATACAATACGCGTGCTTATCACAGACCTATATGTGTTATTCACTAGCATTGAAGTACTTGTAAAATTATTGATTTGCTTGTGCATTTGATTAACATATAGGACTTGTATTAGTCCAGATCTACATTATATTTTGGCAAAGAATGATACCCATGTCATGTTTGATCTGAAACCTTCTTTTTCACTCCCTTATTTTTATCGTTTCACTGGAAAACCATTGTTTATTATTTTGTGTTGTTTAGAACTCTATCCATCAAATTTCACTTTCTGCTGGAACATTGTTGCCTAGGATTCTGTTTGTTACAGCCCTATGCATGTATTTCCCTCCTTCCTCTCCTTCTCTCCACCATTACCACAATTTCAGTTTTAAGCTATCCCATTTTCATGTGTTAGTGACCAGAAGAAGAAGTCATTTCTCTTTGAGATTGCCCCAATGTACCCCCAGCATTTAGATTCACGAGTTGGCATGAATATACCTCATGAAGGATTATTGAACCACGCCCCTCCTTTTAACTTTTTTACGTGACAATTGGAGTGTTGAAAGCCCCTCATAGATAATCTTCTAAGAACTCCTCTATTTAATATGTCCTCAGCACTGGTCTATAATTAACCCAGAGGTTGTCTCTAGGAAGATTTCTATCTCCCTTGCAACACTTGTGCTACTAGCATGATTTGAAGTGACAACAGACTAATCCAAATTAGTATGATACATATAACATCGAGACCTTAATTTAATAACCCTAATCATCAAGTTACTAGCGCATAACAACAACAAGTTAACCTATAACATACTCATCAACAACGTATAACATAATCAACAAGTTATCTAACATAAAACAACAATAGAAAAGCATGCAACGATAGCTTACTATTATTCATGACTATCTCACACATGTGCATATGACTACTCTAATCAACTAGCATTTATCATGTATATAACCATAACATCAATAGAATGAAAGACATACACATAACCATAATGCATATAACAATCCTTAACCTACATACATGCATGCCCAACATATAAACATGTATGACAACATGCTCTTACCTCGAGGTCCAATGCTACAACTTCACTTTGATAGTATGCATATGCTTTATCTCAACCAACTCATTAGCATCATAACATACCAACAATATCATGATGACCAAATTGCATATAATGACCTCACAATGCATGTCTAACCTACCATACATGCATAACCATAACCATAAAAAGGAATTCATAACAACATATAGACACTGACATGCATAAAAAATGCATATACAACTAACACTAATGATGACACATTCCACAACAACACGGTCAACCTTCATATGATGACATCACTACAACCATGATCAACACCATGGAAATGCAACAAGCACATGGACTACAAGCATAAGGAACACATATGCAACCAACATGAATGCATCACTGGCACACAGTCCATCCAGTCCAAGGGTTGAACCATCATTTGATACCACTCCATGGTATAACATATCACACAAGAAGAATGAAAACTAGAAACCACCAAAAGAGAACGAAACCCACTTTAATACCACTATTAAACACCCTCATCCCAAATCTACCCAAGTAATTGGCCAACCAAGGTAAATATATGATGAGAGGCCACTATAATGGGATTCAACCTCCTAGGTGACCTTAAGGAAGTGGAATCGATGGAAAGCCATAACAAAAACTTTCTATACCTGTTACAGGACTCCCATAAGCCATCCCAACCACTTAGATAACTAGCCCTTGGGTACCACTACATTTTTAGACTATTAAACCCCCAAACACTCTTTTGATATGGACAACGGTGCACTTGGGAGGTTCAAGACACTCCCACAACATGGGTATGCATTTGTCTGGAGAAATTTCTCCTCAAACCTGTGCCTTTGACTCCAGGATTTATGCCAATTTTTTAGGCCTAAAGCCCAAGTCACTGCCCAAAACTCAATGACACTTCTAGAACTGAAAGATAACAACAGAATAATGATACAAATGCAACTAATTGAACAAGGACTTGACTGGACCCATATTAGCCATGTCAGAAATTTCGTCAAACATATCACAAACAGGTAATCTACAAGTTTAAACAACATATCTAAGCATAGGGGTCTCATACTTATTTGAGAATCACTAAGAAGCATTGTTCCCTTATATCATTAGTTGCATTATCATCTATTAGGTCATAGGTACATTATTCATTCATTTACAAATCAAAACGTGAGGAGAGCCATACATCATTACTATCATAATACATGCTTATAACTACCATAATAACAATACAAATATCATGGTTACATCAGCCATAGAATCCACATATAAAACAATACATTTACACATAAGATACCAAGGAAAGAACCTCTTATTAATGAATGAAAAATCCAACCTAGTATGGGACTACCACATTCCACCCGAGCATAAATTGGTTGAGCCAAATCTCTCTTTAGCGAATCACCCACATATCATATTCCAAGCATGAATGTGGGACTCAAAAGAAAATACTCAACTAGGGCGTCTCAAGGCTAAACTACCTTGCACTCATCAATAGAAACCAAGATTTATCGTAATCCACATTGGATCACTAAGCCAATGCAATAAACATGTATAACAGGCTTTTCCATGATCTCCACTAGATCACTAGGCCAAAACAAGAATGCATGACACTATATTTCTCCACCTACACTGTGAGGAAATTTCGTGTTTCTTAGTCTCTTAGGCTTTACCGCAATCCACATTCCAATACAAGGATCACTGGGCCCTAAAATGGGATTGCATCCTCTAGGATTCACCATATATCCCACCATTTATTGGCAGGGATTCATAGGCCTAATCAAGGGAAACCACCTCTATGATTTACTGTATATCCCACCATTAACTGGTAGAGGATTCCTAGGTCCATTGAGGCACACAATACCTGGTTTTACCGCAACCCATAGTTTGGTTCATGGGTCACTAGGCTAGTGGATTTACTGTAATGCATGGTCCAGTTCAGGAATCACTAGGTCATGTGTTCTTTCTTTCAAAGATCCACCTCACTTAGCTTCAAATCCATATAGTAATCCATCTCAACCAAAACATGAGAACACCATGACACCATGACTATTTGAAAATGGCAAGGCTAGGCTAAAAATATTGTCACACCTCACAAAATGCTTGCCATGAAAAGAAAGAAACACATGCAATAGTATGCATGCCAAATCTACAGAGAAAAACGCACATGAAAATCAATACCTATAAAGAATCCTTCTCTTCCTTGCTTTCTCCTTCCTTCCTCTTTCCTCTTTTGCCTTTCTTGATCCAATGCTAAAGTGCTCCAATAAAAATCTAAGTGTCTAAGAGTGAGAGAGAGAGAGAGAGAACAATGAGAGAGTGCCAAAACTGAACTGACAAAATGTTACACTGACCAAGCCTAAGTAAAAGCTTTCCAACTGATCCTTAAAAACGTTTTTATTAATAAGGCCTCTTTTTCTTCATTTTCCATTATTTTCCTTCAATATCCTCCTCATATGTAACATGTGAACTTTCACCTTCCTTTTATCCTAATTTCCATTATTTCCATAAATAAATGTGCCGAAAATGTCATTTTTCCTTTCCAAAGCCTTTTCCATTTCCTTTGCCAAATTCCTTTAGCAATAATAAACTGAATGAATACCCACTAGGATGTTTTGCCCAACATTTAGCTGGGAATATGTGTCCCATGACCTTCGTCTTATTTTTTCCTTTATTAACTTCTACATCAAATTTTCACCAGGGCCATTACATTCGCTACCAAGCCAAATTACACCGAGCTTACAAATATGAAGGTAGCCTACAATACTTTCATTCAAACTCCTTCATTGGACCCAACATCATGGAAAAAATGTGATCATTTCATCAATCCACCACAGGTTCAAACAGTGGAGCTTGGGTCCACCTCCAAAGGTCAACGAAGTCAACAATACAGATATTTTGATCAAGGAATCATGTAATTTTCATGTTAGTTTGGAATTTTTTGTAAATGTTTCATTTTCAATAAGAGAGTCAAATATTGTATGCAATAATTAGGATAGCTAGACAAGTTGCATGCTTGCACAACTAAATAGCTAGAGAACTATTGTTTTCCAAGATATTTTGTAATTATCCTTGTTCAGTTTTCTCCCTCTAAAAGGGAAGAAAGACTCATTAGTAAGGGTTCACTTTTTCTATCCCAAAGGTTGTAAATGCTCTGCAAATTTTTTAAGTTTTGGGTATATGAAATGTATATCATTTTGAAGATTAATGAAGAATTTTCCTGGTGACTCCAAGCATTGAGATGTGAATTATGTGTTTCTATCTATGTTTATTATTTCATGTGTGTTTCTTTCTTATCATAAATTGTTTAATTGTAGCTAATGGATTTAATCTTAGGTTATAGATTTAGCTAAGTTAGGTTATGGAAAATGGTACCAATAATGTCCGAGATTGAAGGCCTTGAAATGCACTCTATGAATTTTGAATTTCATCTCTTTAGTTTAATGTATTATTCTACTAGGATTTAGTGCATAGGATTTTGTGTTCGTCCCTCTACAGTTAGTTTCGTTTCTCTTATTTTCTCTTTCACCTATACTACAACAATCAATGAAATTTCATTCACTGTGTGTAGGCCACCAGATCTATGCATTAACTCTTTGGAATGACACATTATCTGTGTATAAATTGAATTTTATTCTGAGTAGGGTCCTAAAACATCTAGCTCTTGAGTATAAGAAATTTATCTTTAAGATACATTAACATGTCTTAGGCATTGAACTATCCACAACTCAGAGGTTGTATCTGGGAACCATAACTTTTGGTATATATAGAAGTCTAAGGGGTCACAATATAATCAAAGCCTACACAACAATAAGAATGTAAGTGTGCAAAAATAACAATAGTGGGTTTCTATGGGTACAACAATAACAATAAGGGGGATAGACACATATTATAGGGACCTAACATGCCCCTCTCCTTCAAAAAAATATTTTCCTTAACACTTGAGTAGTTTCGGATGCTTTTGTATAAATTTCTCATCCTGCCATGTGGAATATTCAGCAAGTAATTTCTTTTTCTTAATGAGATACTTTGAAATTGATCGATTTCGTAGCTGTTTGCTTATTGTTTCCATGACAACTTTAGGCTCCAATATGATTTTTTCCTTCTTCATCAAGTTCTGGAAATACTAGTTGAACTGGGAGCTTAACACTGGTAACCTTCTTTAAGCACGAAACATGGAAACTAACTGTAATTGGGAAGATACAAGAAACACCAATTTCTATGCCATAGTACCAATATTTTGCAACACTTTATAAGGACCATAATAATTGGGTCATAATTTATTATCCTTCTTAGCTTGATCGAGGGACATTTATTTGTATGGTTGTATCTTTAAAAATACATATCCACCTACATTAAAAGTTCTTTCACTTTGATGTTGATCTATTTATATTGTTTCATTCAATTATGTTCTTGTTGAGCCTCAACCTTGCACCTTCCTATACACCCTTTTAGCCCTCATTCTCCACTCACTCCGTTCATCCAGTTGTTAAATCATTGCATTATAGTTTAAAAAAGATTGTTTATATGGTTTTCTGACTATACTGATGTCTGTTGTTTGGTTTAGTTTTTTTGTTCATGCAGCTGCGGAAACTTGTCAGTTTCCGCAGCCAGCACAGGTTTCCACAGCTAGCACAAGATTCCGCAGCTATTTTGTTAAAAGTTGTGCTCTAGGTGTCCTCTGAAGGAACGAGCTACATGGGCAAGCTCCAAATGGCATGTACATGGATCGTGTCCCTTCGAATCGGCCAAATCATCCATTAGAGGCCGCGATCAACCAAAGTCAAAGACAAGGCCAACCAAAGAGTTCAGCAGTGGCACGTCACTGTTTTGCGCACGTGAATGATACGTGGCCTAGTTCTCAGCTCACGAAGGCACCAGCGCACCTGGAGATCATTCCTGAACCGGGAATCTAACAGCCAACCACTCCGAAGATTTAAGAAGCATAACGATAGTTACACTAGATCTCGGCTGAAGAGATCTACGTGTCTATGGCAACACAGTTAATAGCGCAGTAGTTGTTTAGTTAGATGTAGTATTTTTCATTATAAATAACACGTTGTTGAACGTTGTAAAGAGACTTTTGATACATGTGAATTCTGAACTGTTCATGTAATTTCCGTGCTGCTGGTTATCTTATCACCCCACTGTTTTATATGCTGTTGATTTAAATACATAAGAAGACTTTTCTGAAGATAGCCGTGTGATTATTTGATTGGCTGAAGTGGCAGAGGGCCCCTGCATGTTGAAGCCTTGTAAAGTGTTTGTTTAGTTTCATTATGTTTTTGTTTTATCATTAGTTTGTATATAATATGTTTTATGTTTCTGCTGTTCATATCTTTATCTTTGCTTTCTTAGAGCTGTAAACTGATCAGTGTTTTTTGCAGGTTCTCTTAGGCAGCCCGGGCAATTTTTCATCTTTTTAAAAACTTTTGGCATATGAGATCATCTTGTCCTTCCTGCTAACTTTTATTTTCTGAAGTTTACATTCAGCATTGTCCTTTCCAAGTTGTGATTTGTTTATTTCTTTTTCTGCTAGTTAGATATCATACTGCTTAACAATTTATGATTTCTTTCTGTGGTCAAATGACTATATCAGCAGGAAATCAGAATATTACTAACTGTAGTGTGATTTAGTTGTCATATTACTTACTCATGGTTGCTTTCCATAAAGTAGATTGAGCTGAATGGTAAAGGACTAGAAGAGTTTAAGTAGTGTGATTAATTTCTTTTCTGCAATTTACATTTAGTTATCATATTGCTTGATATGTTCATGATTACTTCCCCAAGGTAGATTGAGCTGAGGGGTAAAGGATTTGAAAAATTCAAGTAGTGTGATTAGTTTTTTTTATGCAATTTACTTTCTTGAACAGTTAAATGTCATATTGCTTAACTTGTTTATGATTACTTCCCACCAGGTAGATTGAGCCGAAGGGCAAAGGATCTGAAGAGTTAAAGTAGTGTGAATTAGCTGCTTTGCTTTAGGTTTGAGTTGTTTTTCAAATTTTTTCTTTCTTTTAATTTTCAGCACCAAGGATATTGGGCCATTGCCATTAGTTCACTTTTTGATGCATTTGTTTTCTCTTAAGAATCGATTTTATTTTAAAGCTTTCTTTTGAGCATTTTCAAGTTTAGAAACCATCACCATCTACACTTCACACACTTCACACTTCACTTTTACCACCACACATTAAGAAAGAAATAAAATCCAAAAACAAACTAAAAAGCTTAAAACGACAAAAGCCTAAGGAAATGGTTATCTAAGTACATATAGTAAACCTCACTTCGTTAGTTTACAAACCCCGGGTTGACATTATAAATAGCAATTTAGATCACACTAAATTGACCAAACAGTTCCAGAGTGTGGTTATCCTTTAAGAGTTGGAGAACTCATTTTTGATGCTCAATGTCATATTCATTACTTGAGCCTTAGAATTTCCTCTTGAATATTATATGATGGAGAGTGAATGATATCCATAAGGTGCCATAAATGGGGTCATTTTTGTTGGAGTATGGAAGTAAGCATTATACCACCATTCAACCGGAGGTAACCACTTGACCCATTGTGTTTCTTTATAATATACAAAGAAACAAAGATATCCTTCCAAACATTTTTTCACTATCTTAGTTTTATCATCAGATTGAGGATGATA
>APFE031124755.1:92138-102282 GCA_000404065.3 Pinus taeda
ATCACCTCCACTCTATTTTTAGCCAATCATACGCCTCCATTTGATTGTTTACCCCTTTTGAGGAATAGCTACAATGAGTGATTCTATTAGCCATCTTCTTTACACTACAGTGATTGAAAAGTTCCAAACCTTACCTAGAACTAGCTGCTATCCAAAAACATCACCAAAAAATGAGTCTCCTTTAAGCTCTTTTCATTTGACTCGTAAAATATGAAAATATTGCTAAGCAATTAGCCTCTCCAGCTCATTAAAGTGATTGGAAGTGCCATCCCTCCTCTAGATCTTAACCTTTTTGGACCTGAGGGGTCATTACACAAAAAGATCGAGCGCTTATCTTGTTTGGCTCGTTAAAACTATCGAAAAGTCATCCCTTTTGTATTATTTTATACTTTTTCGGAGTTAAGGGATTATACTACGAAAAAGGATTACTGGAGTTTCCTTTCCATCTCTTTTTAGACTCTATAAAATTGAAAAGGACTGAGTTATCCTTGTCGTTAAACTCATTAAAACAATAGCAACAAACTTTTCCATGCAGAAAAGAGCGAGTTTCACTGTCGCTAGGCTCGCTAAAATATAGCGACAGGTTTGCCCGAAGGGAAAATTATAGAACAAGCATGTGTTATCCTCCTCAAGATTGACAAAAATAAAGAGGTACTGGTCAGAAATTACTGGGGAAAAATTGGGAAGAAAACTTGAACAAAATTTATTCGTAGTAGGTCACTCTTGGTGGTATTCCAGAGGAGTCATGGACAGGTAAAAAGGTAAACTACTCATTTTTAAAAACTTTTGGTTGTGAAGCCTTTGTTCACATTAATAAAGAAAATAGAACAAACCTTGAGGAAAAATCAAAGAAATGTACCTTTATTGGATAATATGGTGTTAATAATTTTGGTTATTGCTTTTATGATTATTAAAACCAAAAAAACATTAGGAGAAGAGATGTCATATTCAATGAAAAGGTTTTGTATAAGGATTAATTGCAAGAAAAAAATAGGAAAAATGAAAAAGAGAATATACATTGCTTGACAAGATCACCGAAAAATGATGGTGCCTAAAAATCATAATGATCAACATCCAGAAAAAAAACCACAACAACAACAACAAGCACCTGAAACACCTAAAATTGGTGTTAGAAGATCTACCAGGATAAGTAGACCCCTTGGACAATACTTTCCTTCATTATATTATGTATTGTTGACTAATTTTGGTGAACCATAATGTTATGAAGAAGCAGTACATGTAGAAACCAGGAATAAGTGGGAGCAAGCCATGAAAGAAGAGATGGACGCCTTAGCAGATAACAAGACTTGGGACTTAGTCAGGTTGCCTGCAGGTAAAACAACATTGCAAATAAATGGGTTTACAAGTTGAAGGAAGAAGATGGAGGTAGAAAAAGGTATAAATCTAGACTTGTGGTGAAAGGACTTACACAAAAAAAGGGTATAGACTTTGATGAGATATTTTCTCCTATTTCTAAAATGAATTCAATCAAAACTATTTTAAGTCCAGTAAAAGCTGAAGATTTGCATCTTGAGCAGTTACATGTAAATACATCCTTTCTCCATGGCGATTTTGAGGAAGACATATTTATGGAAAAGCCACAAGGATATGAGGTAAAAGGGAAGGATAAACTAGTGTGCAGGTTGAAGAAGAGTTTGTATGGCTTAAAACAGGCTCCAAGGTAGTGGTATCTAAAATTTGATAGGTTTATCTCTGAAGAAGGTTATACTAGATATCACTCTGATCATTGTGTTTATCTCAAAAAGAAAAATGATGGAAGCTATATTATATTGTTATTGTATGTAGATGACATGCTTGTTATAGGTTCTAACATGTAGGAAATAAATGTGCTCAAAAGAAAATTTGCGAACGCATTTGCAATGAAGGATTTGGGTGTTGCAAAACAAATCCTTGGTATGAATATAACTAGAGATAGGGAGATTCGCAAATTAACATTGTCTCAAAGTGAGTACATAGAAAGGGTGTCAAAAAGGTTTAATATGCAGAATGTAAATCTAGTTAGTATACCTTTGGCTAGCCATTTCAAATCAAGGAGGAGTGTCCCAAGACTCAGGGAAAAATGGCTCATATGTCTAAAGTTCCATATGCATCAGCAGTTGGAATCTTAATGTATGTAATGGTCTGCACAAGGCCCGATATTGCACATGCAGTGGGAGTTGTAAGAAGGTACATCAATAATCCAGGAAAAGAACATTGGATGGCATGAAGTCAATTCTCAGGTATTTGAGAGGTACCACAAATCAAGCATTATGCTTTGGTGGTTCAAAGATTTCTCTACAGGGATATGTTGATGCTAATATGGCGGGTGATAGAGAAAACAAAAGGAGCACAATAGGGTATGTGTTTACTAGAGGTGGAACAATGTTCAGTTGGGTCTCAAAACTGGAAGGTGTTGTTGCACTCTCAATAATAGAAGCAAAGTATGTTGCTGCTGTAGAGGCTAGTAAAGAAATGATTTGGTTACAAAGGTTTCTAGATGAATTGGGTAAGAAGAAAGAGTCAGCAGGTTATACAGTGACAACTAGAGTGCCATACATATTGCAAAGAACTCTGCATTTCATTCTAAGACTAAACATATACAACTCAAGTACCATTTCATACGGTCAGCATTGGAAGATGGACAGTTGTAGTTGGAAAGGTTACACACTAGCCAAAATCCTGCAGATATGTTAACAAAAGTTGTAACGAGAGAGAAACTAAGAATCTACTCAGTTTCAATTGGTCTTCAACTATGATGAAGAAGATAAGAAACATCTAGGTCCAAAGTGGAGTCATTGTCCAGCAAATGAAGTAGTAATGGAGTTGCTATAATCAATCTCCAAGTGGGAGATTGTTGGGTGTGGAGCCTGATTATCTTCTGTATTCAAAGGTATCGTCACATTGTACCCCAGTTTGTAATGGGGCAGCAACGCCGCCAATAAAATATTCATTGCAAGGGGGTCTAGGGGGGCAGATGCAACCTTTAGGAGCCCCCCTCGATCATGGGTAGTGCCCCCGAAGCTAAAAGTAGATGCAAAATTGCTTTGTAAAATGTTGTAATTTCATAGTCAATTTGGGTCGTTCATTAGGCAGAGATTTGATGGTAGAAGTTATGTTTAATTTCATGTTTTTCGCTAGAAGACAACCCCTCACTATATATGAGGGAATTGTATTGTGTCTATGTAGATCTGTATTCTGAGTGAGGAAGAGAGAGGAGATTGAGAGCAAAGAGAGAATTACAATGGATCTGTTGTAGGTTTTATCTCTTCATTTTCTTAGATAATATAAAAGGAAGGACGGGTTGTTTCTCCGTGGACGTAGCCGAAACTAGGTGAGCCATGTATATCTATGTCTCTCTTGTTTTATGCATTTTCTGTGTTTATATTTATGCAATTTTATGTGTTTCATTGCTCTGTAATATATAATGTTCTAACAGAGGAATTACTTGTTGCGACCAATTCCTCTTTGTCTTCCTATGGTATACTTGCTTTCACATTGATTATCTTATCTAAAGTTCCATCCCATGTTTCCTCTTCTATGAAGTGCACATCTTTGTTGATTATGACATTCTTGATTAGTGGATTATAGAAATTGTATGCATTGGATTCATCACTATATCCAACAAATATGCATTTCTCCCCCTTCTTGTCCAAATTCTTCCTTAACTTGTCCAGGACATGTGCATAAGCCACACATCCAAACACTCTCATGTGAGTGACAATATACTTTCTTCCACTCCATGCCTCTTCAGGAACCATGTTCTTGACACTTTTGGTTGGAAGCCTATTAATTATATATGTTACACAAGCGACAAGTTCAACCCAATAATCATTTCACAAATGATTTTCCTTTAAAATACTCCTTGTCATTTCCATAATAGTCTTATTCTTCATTTCTGCGAAATCATTTTTCTCAAGTGTATACCTTGTTGTAAATTTATTTTGAATTCCATGCTCCCTGCAAAAATGAAGTCATTTGAGATGTATTCACTATCTCTGTGAGCCCTCAAAACTTTGATGTAGTGTCCACTTTGCTTCTCAAAAAGAGCTTTATATTGGTGGAAGCACTCATACACTTCACTTTTCTGTTTTAGGAAGTAGACCCATCTCTTCTTTGTGTAGTCATTTATGAAAGTCAAAAAAGAATAACAACACCCAATTGATGGTATCTGCATTGGTCCACATAAATCTGAATGGACAATCTCCAAGGGTTATTTTTCCCTTATTGAATTTTTTCTCAGAATGTCTCTCTACATTATTTGAATTTTTTCTCAGAATGTCTCTCTACATTATTTGCCCAAGATGCATCCTTCACATAATCTGTCTGGTTTTCTTATGAGTGGCAATCCCTCTACCATGCCTTTCCTATGCAACAAATTCAAATCTCGAAAATTGAGATGACCAGATATCAAATTCCATAACCAATTTTCATCTTTGACTCTGTTTGAAACTTCACTTGTGTGACAACTGCAACTTTTCTTTCAGCCTCTTGTTAATTATTTAATAGTTGTGCTCGCACACCTTCTTTCTTCAAATCTAATTTTATCTTTACGGGAAACATTTTGTTGCGTGTCAACTGAACTTTTGAAATCAACTATCTTCTTGGATACTTATCCAAAATTGTACACTCACCATTTTTGCAAAATATATTGTAGCCCCTTTGCATTTTGTATGAGTTGTCCAATGCTTATGAGGTTATGCTTCAAACAAAGGACAAAATAAACATCTGGAATGTACTTCTTCTCCCCCTTTTTTGTTAAAATATCGACTCTTCCTTTGCCCATGTGTTATAGACATTTTTGGGCACTTCAACCCCAATAATAAATGTCCATAAACTGAGGGCTCCTAATTCCCTAAAAGTGCTGCTTCACTGCCTAAAGGAACAAGGTCAGCTGATTACATCATCTCCCAGAAGTTCTCCACTGAAAACTGCTCATAAATGGTCAAAACTGGACCATACTAAAAGCTCAATGCAGAGGGTGTGATGCATATCACCTTCCCAGTGTACAAGGTGCAATGCATACTAAATTTCTCCTCTGTAGGGTGCGATGGTCGGGAATGGACAAATGGCAGGGACAAAAATGCGAGGTGGAAGATCATGGAATCTTCCAGAAGCTTCCCCTCTGACACTTGCCTCTCCATTTTCGACCAGGGATGAGTAAGATATCATCATTCTCCAAGTGGAAGCAAGAAATATCAGAGAGAGGACACTAATCAATATCCCAGAAGATGACTCACCTCTCTGTAATCATCTATATATGGATCCCTCATCACAGAGATCCTGAGGATGGAATTTTGTATCTTATAGAGAAGTGTTGTTGGTTTTCTGGTGTACATTCATAGTGTTGGGTGATCTAAGCTTTACTTGAGGTTCAGAAGGGCTTCCTAGCTGGAGGATGATGCTGGGTCAGAACATATGGTTGTAATCCTCTTGCTACTTTTTCATCTTAATAAGCTATTCTATTTTTCTTCCATATCCTTGTGCACTTGTTTATATATGCATTTATATGGTTAACACACATCTGGTCCTGTGTTATTTATGAATATAGATCTTTGTTTCTTCAATAGTAGTATGTTGCTGTGATTTTACAGGTTCTTTTGGAGCTGGGCAGATGAAGAAGAAGCGGCGAAGCTCTATCAAGAAAGAGAGGAAGTCAAGCGCAAGACTAACGTTGGTCTTCTTGGTTCTCCTCTTGTCTATTTTCATAAAAGAAAACGAAGGTAGACTTTACTTGTTTGTTTCTAAGATAGCCACCCATCTTAGTGGGAATAACAGCACCCGAGTGGACACTATTCCCGGTAACACCGTGATAGAGACTTTTCTATTAGTCCCTAATGTCACTTCAAATTTCACACTTTCATCTAGATTACAAAACATTTATATGTTCCCTATCATGTGATTACTACATACCAAATCTAAAAACCATACATCTCTTTCCTTTTTCTTGTGCTACATTACAAACAAAAAAAATTATGTCTTGGTTCTAATTTTTCTTTGTAAAATTTGCACTTGGTTTGTTACTTATGTCATGTTGCTTCTTTCTACATTCATTTGCATAATGACCATACTTCTTACAATAATGACATTGAACTTGATATTTATCATACCTCTGACCTTGTGTTTGATTCTGGCTTGTGTTGGGTTGTGTTATATTCTTTCCATGTAGTTAACAAGGGGTTTGAGGGGTACCCGTAACTCCACTTTATGGGGTTTGGGGTAGCGAACTGGAAAATTTTGATTTTGGACCCTAGGTTAGGTTGGGCGGACCCACCTATGGTTTTGTGCATCATTTTTGCACATGTTTTTTGGATGCAATGGTTTCTTGGTCTATGGTATTGAATGCGATGGTTTTCGGTCCATGGTATTGGAGGTGATGGTTTCTGGTCCGTGGTATTGGATGCTTCGGCATGTATAAATATGTATTATAACATTGAGAGGAACATAATAAAAAATCAAGCTGGTAGTCCTAGTTTTGGGATCCAGTGGGAAAATATCTATGTATATGTGTTTTATGTGTTATGCTCTCGCATTGTTTATTTTTCTATGTTTTAGAATTTCTATGCAGGTAATTTCTGTATGGGGTTAAAACCTACATTTGGTATCGGAGTTATTTTTGGCTTTAAGGGAATGCCTTTGTCGCTGAGGGGTTTCGCTCGGGCCTATGGTAAACATTGTTCAGTGGGAGATCTGCGAGATCGATTCTGGTGGTGAAAAAAGATGGCGAGTGGTGGAAAGATAGAGATTGAGAAATTTAATGGTGAGAGTTTTGAGTTGTGGAAAACTCAAGATGGAAGATCTATTAGTGGATAAAGATCAGTGGATCGTGGTACATCCAGGTACTAAACCAACAGGAGAGACCGATGAAGAATGGAAGAAGTTGGATCGGAAGGCAAAGAGCACAATACGATTATGTGTCTCAGATTCACTATTGCTGAATGTATCAGGGGAAGTTATGGCAAAGGCTTTGTGGGACAAGTAAAGGAACTTTGTACCAATCTATGTTTATGGTGAATAAACTGTTCTTGTGGAAAAAGTTGTATAACATGAGGATGAAAGATGGAGACTCGGTGACAAAGCATTTGAATGCTTTCAATACTGTGGTAAGTCAGTTAGCATCTAGTGATATTAAAATTTTAGATGAAGATAAGTGCATTAGTTTGTTGTGATCTCTACCAGATTCATGGGATAGTCTGGTTATTGCAATAGGTAGTAGTGCAACTGCCTTGCATTTTGATGAAACAGTATCATCCTTGCTGACGGAGGAGATGAGAAGGAAAAATATGGAGAGCCAGAATGGTGATGCCTTGTCTGTACGAGGAAAGTCCCAGAATAGAAAAAAAAATAAGCCATCGAGTGGGAGATCTAAATCTCCAGGAAAACCTATAAAGGTGGTGTGCTGGAAATGTGGAAAGGAAGGGCACTTCAAAAGGGACTATAAATCTAAAGCTCCTGATAAAGGAAAGGAATCTAATGATGCTTCTCCTACAGAGGCAAAACCCACCTCAGATGAAGATGGGGATGTGTACTTGGCTTCTTCAAGTACATATGTAGATCATGAGGCATGGTTGATTTACTCAAGTGCATCCTTTCACTTCACTCCCCATAGAGAGTGGTTCTACGAGTATGAGAAATATGATGGTGGTGATGTCTTCTTGGGGGATGATGGGAAGGCTAGAATCGTTGATCACGGAAAATAAAGTTGAAGTTGCAAGGTGGAAGGGTTAGAACACTTCCGGGTGTTCTACATATTCCTGCATTAGCCAAAAATCTGATTTCTTTAAGCAAGCTGGATGATGCAGGTGTAAAAACAGTGTTCGAGAAGGATACCTGCAAGATGGTTCGGAGAGGACTGGTACTGATGTGGGGAGTTCAGACTGGAACTCTGTACAAGCTGCAAGGCAGCACTGTTTTTGATGGGTGCAACAGTTCTGTGGTTCCTGAAAGTGGAGCAGAAAATCTAGTTGTCTGTGGAGAGAGGACCATGCTGTGACATCAAAGGCTTGGACATATTGGAGAGATGGGCCTTTGAATACTTCATGGTAAAGGTATGGTAGAAGGTATGAGTAATAGCTCTCTAGATTTTGATTTCTGTGAAAATTGTGTATATGGGAAGCAAAATTGGGTGAGTTTCCCCTCTGGAAGTAAGAGGGTGAAGCAAATATTAGAGCTTGTGCACAGTGATGTGTCTGGACCTGTGAAGGTTCCATCACTGGGTAATTCTGTGTACTATGTATCATTTATAGATGACTTCTCAAGGAATACATAGATATATTTCCTTAAGAAGAAATCTGAAGTCTTTGACAGGTTTAAAGAATTCAAGGGTCTGGTGGAAAACCGACAGAGAAGAAGATAAAGGTGCTGCGGATAGATAATGGTGGAGAGTTTTGCAGTAAGGAATTTGAAGAATTTTGTAGGAAGTGTGGTATAGCACGGCATAAGACTACTCCATATACACCTCAGCAAAATGGAGTTGGAGACAGAATGAATAAGACGTTAATGGAAAGGGCAAGAAGCATGCTCAGTGGTGCTGGGTTAGGACGGGAATTTTGGGCAGAGGCGGTGGATAATGCATGTTACCTAGTCAACAGGTCACCTTCATCAGTGTTGGAGGATAATACTCCACAAGAGGTATGGACTGGTAAGAAACCCTCTCTTTCACATCTGAGAGTATTTGGATGTGATGCATATGTACATGTTCCAAAGGAGAAATGGACCAAGTTGGATAGTAAATCTAAAAAGTGCATCTTTATTGGGTATAAGGATGGTTTGAAGGGTTATAAGCTTTGGAACCCAGTAACAAGGAAGGTTGTGTACAACTGAGATGTGGTGTTTAGAGAGGTGAAAGATGTTATTAAACATGAAGTCCAACTAAAGGAATCTGAGAAGATAGAGTTCGAGCTAAAGGAGGAAGAATCAAAATCTACAGCAGAGGAGGAATCAAAATATGAAGAGCCACAAACTTCGGGTGTAAGAAGATCAGTTCGAGAAAGAAGGCAGCCAGAAAGGTATAGTCCATCTGCTTTCTGTTCAAATTTTTCTTTATCTGTTACTGATGATGATCCCAGAACTGTGAAGGAAGCAATGGATTTAGAGGATGGAAAACTCTGGAAAGAGGCCATGGTTGATGAAATGGCATGTTTTCACAAAAATGAGTCTTGGGAACTGGTGGAGTTGTTGGCTGGAAGGAAACCCATTGGCAGCAAATGGGTGTTTGAAAAGAAGACAAATGCAGAAGGAAAAGTGGAGAAATACAAAGCTCGGTTGGTAGCAAAAGGTTATTCCTAAGTGTTGGGAATTTATTTTGGTGATATTTTTTCTCCTGTTGCCAAGGTAACTTCTATTAGATTATGTTTATCTGTTTCTGCTTATTTTGATTTTGAGGTAGAACAGATGGATATAAAGACAACTTTTCTTCATGGGGATCTGGAAGAGAAGATCTACATGAAACAACCTAAACACTTTGTGGTGAAGGGTAAGATGGAACTGGTATTCAAGTTAAAGAAGTCTCTGTATGGGTTAAAACAATCACCAAGGATGTGGTATCAAAAATATGATACATTTATACCGAGACTTGGCTTCACCAGAAGCAAAGTAGATCATTGTGTGTATTTTAAATTAATTGGTGATCATGTTATTTATCTGGTCTTGTATGTGGATGATATATTGCTGGTTGGAAATGACAAAGAAATTATCTAGGATTTGAAGACCCAATTGTCCTCCAAATTCGACATGAAAGATCTTGGCGCTGCAAACTATATTTTGCATGGAAATTAAAAGAGATCGGGCAAAGAGGAAGCTTTAGTTAAACCAGAGGAAGTATGTCGAGACAATATTGCAGAGGTTTAATATGCAGGATAGTAAACCAGTGAAGTTTCCTATTCCTGTAGGTGTGAGGTTATCTGCTGAACAGTGTCCCAAGACACAAGAAGAGGAAGAGGACATGTCCCGTGTTCCATATGCAAGTGCAGTCGGTAGCTTGATGTATGCAATGGTCTGTACTAGACCAGACATTGCACATGCAGTGGGAGTATTGAGCAGGTTTATGTCAAAACCAGGGAAGGAGCACTGGACAGCAGTGAAGCGGGTCTTCAGGTATTTGCGTGGCACTAGTGATTATGGTTTGTGCTACCAAGGAAGACCAGGA